>PVLC010002120.1:15332-95547 GCA_004027655.1 Graphiurus murinus | reverse complement strand
TTGAAGAGGCAAACAATGTAAATGCAATATTTTTCTTTGCAACACATGCAATGCTACAATGCTAGTCATGAATAAGCATGTGCAACAATTGATTTAAACCTTTCTAAGACTGTGGGTGTGCTTTTCTTCACACAAATACTTCATTGATAATACTACACAGCTCCCTTAATGAGGATGCTAGGCCAATGCCAGGCTAATAACATGAATCAAGTAGAGAGTTCCTTGACATCAACTGGATCCTGCTCATTTCTTTTCTTTTCTTTTCTTTTCTTTTTTTTTTTTTTTTGCTCTGGGATTAATTAAAAAATCTTTTCCTTGTCATTCTCATTCTGTTTTTTCAAGTTTGAGGTATTTTCCAGGAGTCTATTTTTGTTCAAAAGCTTGAAGAGTTTTGACTTACATGTTGTCCTTTGGTTAGCAAAAACTTTTAATTCCTGCATAGATCCCTGATATTAAATTAGCAAGGGTCTCCAAGGCCAGAATTCCTCAAATGGTAAGCCAGCTGCAGGAAAAGTATGTAGTCAGACAACATCAAGTAATATTTGCAAGGTAGCATTGTGAGATAATAAAGAGCCCAAGCCCTGGAGCTAAGTACCTGAGGCCAAGTTGATCCATTTTGCTAATACAACATTTGTCAATTTACTTAAATTTTCTGCATCTCAATTGCTTCGATTGTAAAAGGAGGATAATTATAAAGCATTATAAATAATAAATAAATTAAATAAATAAATTCAGTACTATGACTTAGGGTTCAAGTTCCAACATATGAATTTTGGAGGGACCTGTTTTTAAACTGTAGCAACTACTGATCACTTTGAATCTGTAATATATAACTATAATGTATCAATACCAGTATTTTTAAATTAATATATAAAATAAATTTGCTCTTTGTTAAAAAATAGAATAAATAAATTTGTTAGTAAATCAAAAAATATTAAATGAATTAACACTAATTATCATAATTTACAGTTACTCTAAGGACATTTTATCATATACTATTATAACGTTCTCCATTCTCAGCAGAAAATAGCTCATTTATCTGTCCTATTGGTTTTCAAACTTAACTGCACAATAGCATCACCTGGGAAAATTTTAGAAATATTTTTAACCAGTATTGGCTATAATAGAAGCATTCAAGTTTTTCAAAGCCCTTAGGTTAATCTAATGTGCAGGCAAGTTTAAGAACCACCAATCTAGTACCTTCTAGCATAAATGTATCATCTCTAGAAAATACAACCAGAGTGAGTTGCAGATAGCAAACACCTGCAAAGTTCCATAGGGCCAATAAAGTTGTCTCAGTCCATTCCTGAGCAACTTCCTGTTGCTATAACAAAATTTTACAGACTGAATAATATGCCAACAACAGAAATTTATTTCTCGCCATTCTTGAAGCTAGGAAGTCCAAGAGCAAGGTGCCAGCAAATTCCATGTCTGGTAAAGACTTGCTCTCTGCTTCAAGATGGTAACTGATTGATGTATTCTTGCATGGCAGAATTTGGAAGGACAAAATAGAGCCTAGACAGTTCTCTTCAACCCTTTATAATTGCATTAGTCACATGTATAAGGACCAAGCCCCATAACCTAATCAGCTCCAAAGCCCTTCTTCCTCTCTTCAGTACTATGATTTAGGGTTCAAGTTCCAACATATGAATTTTGGAGGGACCTGTTTTTAAACTGTAGCAACTACTGATCTTACCCTTTAATGTATATAGGAATTCTTGGGAGAACGCAAAACAAATATTGCTAGCCACACCCCATTTACATTTCTAACAAGGTCCCATATAATGCTGGGTTGCTGGTCCAGTTGGGAGTGGATGAGCACACAGTAGTCATCATATTGCCCATATCTTTAGTATGCTCTATGTTATTCAGGGCTCTCCAGATAAATGAACATACACATGCATACACAAGCACAAACGTGAGTGTGTGTGTGTAAGAAAGAGAGAGAAACTGAGCATGGTGTTACACACCTGTGATCTCAGTTCTGAGGCTGAGGATTGCATGCTTGATGCTAGCCTCAGCAACTTAATGAGACCATTTCAAAATAAAAAAATTAATATAGGGCAGGGTGTGCATTAGAGGTAGAATGCCCCTGGGTTCAATCCCCAGTACCAAAGAGAGAAAAAGACTGAGATTTCAAAGAATTTTCTTACACAATTGAAGGCTTAGTAAATCCAAAATCTGCAGGCTTGGCCAGCTGTATGGAGATATAGGAAAGAACTATTTCAAGTCCAAAAGCAGTCTAGTGGTAGAATTCCTTCTAGCTTGTGACAGGTCAATTTTGTTCTATTAAGGCCTTCAGTTGATGGCTTGAGGGCCACCCACATTACAGAGGGTGATTCTGCTTTACTCGAGTAAAGCAAATGTTAATGACAAATGTTAATCTCCTCCAAAAAACACAACAGAGAAATTTCCAGAATAATGTTTGCTCAAATATCTGAGCACCATGGTCCAGCCAAGTTGATAAATAAAATTAAATATCACCTGGTCTCATTTGTGTATTTAAATGCTGAATCCAATATGGATGGGAAATTACCTTTCTCCTCCAAATCTCGTTAGTATTACAAATTACTGGAAGAAAATTTCAGATTAATCAGACTTTAGTAGAAGCAATAGGAAAAATTGAGTGGCCGAGGGTAATTGAGTTTGGTCACAGTGACAAATGTGTCACCGTATGCAGTGACCCAGCAGGAACAGCTTTCTAAATATAATTTTGAGATGTTTATGGAAAAATAGATTCAGGGTTCATTTTTAACTGTGAAACTGACTTCTCTTCCCCTTCCCAGCAGCAACTCATTCCCTGTAGGTAATAGGTCTCCACCTCTGTATTAAGAGTGCTGAGTTTTCTTGTTCTCTTCATTGAACCACTATGATTACTGTGTTCTGATCTCAAAGGTTCCTAATCTTGGTTATGAATTTTATAACAAATCAAATTAAAGTGTTAATTATGTCATGAAGAGATAATTTGCTGACATTGACTTGATTTTTATGTGACTTAATAAACCAAATGCCTGCCAACATTATTTTTCCAAACAGCTGCAAATAGGCAGCACAACCAAGGATATAAAGAAAGAACTTATTTTCTAACACTGGGGTCTGTTGCAAGCATTAGAAGTAGTGGCAGAGGTTTTTCAAAATATATGCTGCGTCACCATTTACACAGGATATATTAATATTCCCAGTGATGGGATTGTTCCAGATAATTTAAATAACACCCCTCTCACTCCTATCAGTGGTTCTTAATCCTGTTAGAATCACCTTGTGAGTTTATATTACATACAGATGCCCTGGCTCCTCCCTAATCCAATTAAGAGCCTCCATGGTGGCTGGGGAATTGGTATGTTTTAAAACCTCCTCATGTGATTCTAATATGCAACCTGGGCTGAGAACAAGTTCCTCTTAGTGAAAAGAAACCATAAACCCTGAGGTCGCTGAGTTTGTCCGGCAATGTACTACACAACTTACTGAAAATGCATAAAACCTTCACAGTGTCAGTTTTGTAATGTAAAGTCACAAACTTTAAACTTACAACCAACTGAAGTTATAAACAGCCTAATATAGGAGGATGCTTTGAGAAAAATACAAACAGATCACTTTCGAGCACTTTTTGACTTATCCTCTCCATTTATACTTGAAACTGACTGAGATAAGAAGGCTTATTTCAGTGGTACTATGAGCAATAGACCAGTTTCTTAGGCACAATAGTAACTTTTTAAATAAAGCAATTAAGAACTTCTCAGCCAGACATGGTGGTAGGCTGAGACAGGACGATCTTAGGTTCGAAGACAGCCTCAGGAACATGAGACTCTCAGCAATATATCAAGACTCTGTTGGCACAGGCTTGTCATCCTAGTTCTTAGGAGGCTGAGACATGAGGATCATCACAGGTTTGCAATCAGCCTCAGCAACTTTGTGAGGCCCTCCACAACTTAGTGAGACCATTTTAAAAATTAAAAAATAAAATAAAATAGGGCTGGAAATGTAACTTAGAGGTAGAATACCCCAATCCCCAGTACCACAAAAGTAAATAAATGAATAAATAAATAATAATAAAGAGAGCTGAGTGTATAGCTGAGACATAGAATGCCCTTGGGTTTAGTCCCTGGTACCACAAAACAGCAATGATAAAAAGAATAGAGTTCTCTTCCTCTTTATTTTGGCTTTTTGTTTGCTATTCTGAAGAGCTTGAGAGATAAATGCATGCAGCCATCCTGAAATTGTTTTTTTTTGTTTGTTTGTTTTTTTGCGGTACTGGGTATTGAACTCAGGGGCATTCTACCTCCGAGCTATACCCCAGCCCTATTTTTTTTAATTAATTTTTTATTGTAGTAATTCGTGCAATATAGCATACATCTTTGTTAAGTACAAGTTGTTAACAACATATTTGCACACACTTCTCATTTGACCCCTTCCCCAATTCCCTCCCCATTTCCTCCCCCTCCCTCCCCCTCAGGTTCACTTCAGTGAGTGACCTTGATATGATTGTGTAAGTACATCATGTGCCTTAGGGTGTCCCTCTGCCCCATGCATCCACTACAATTAAATCAACTTCTTTGCTTATCGAGGATCTCTCCATTTCATCTGGAGACCCTCCTATGCCCCATCTTCTCCCTAGTGTCCACATATTAGGGAGAACATATGCTTCTTAACTCTTTGTGACTAACTAATCTCACTTAACATAATGTTTTCCAGTTGCATCCATTTCCCTGCAAAGAACATGATTTTGTTCTTTATCCCAGCCCTATTTTTTATTCTTTATTTTGAAACCGAGTATCACTAAATTGCGGAGTGCCTCACTAGGTAGCTGAGGCTGGCCGTGAACCCGGATCCTCAGTTCTCCATTCTGAAGTTTTCCTGGAACATTTGATCAATTAGCACAGAGCTATGTCCTAAATCAATTGAAGACTCTCTATAGTTCTAGCCTAGACAGAAGCTCAATTAAGTATTTATTGGCTGGCTGATGGAAGATAAACTGTTTTAACCTGCTTATTTTCACTTCTAAGGTATTTTTAAATACATATTGTAATACTTATATTTACAAAGATATACAAATACTTGGATTTTAGGAAAGCAATGTGAATTTTCAGACAACCTTTATAATGCAAAAGTTTTATTTAATATCAAAGAAGTGATTTTTTAAATAGAAAAGATTTAATGCATACAAAAATAAATAATATTATAGAACTCCTATTCCCAAAATATTTCAGATTTAAGAAATGTTTAGATATTGGGGGAAATTATCTCTATTACAAATCCTTATTTAAAGAAGGCAATCCACAAATACACAGAATAATGCAAATTTAAAATTGTAGTAGGCTATATATATATATATATATATATATATATATATATATATATATATATATGGTTGATTATAGAGACAACTACTATGATACTACTCCTCACATATCCCAATTATGATTGACTGGAATTTAACCAGTATTGTTAAGCATAGCTAAGCATTGATCACTTGTAGCAAATACTCCTGTGAAAACTAGCAGTTCCAGTGAATTAAAGTAATCTTAACAGGCTGTGGTTTGAAAGCACTTAGAATGAGCACAACAAGGAGCTTCATGATAGCATCAGAGTGCACCTTTGTCTACTTTGCAGAAACTGAAATTATGAGGCCCATTTATTCTGTAACAGGGTCAATTTCTCCATCTAAAAAATGCATAAATAATACTGGATATATTGAATCTACTTACAATGGATTTGAATGTAATTTTCATAGCTGAAAATTAGAAATCTAATTTATTTTTCTTAGGACTTTACAAATAAAATAAGTTTGATAAAAACAGTATACTAGCCGGGTGTGGTGGCGCATGCTTGTAATCCCAGCATTTGGGAGGCTGAGATTGGAGGATCTGGGTTCACTGCCAGCCTCAGCTACTTCATGAGGCACTCTGCAATTTAGTGAGACCCTGTTTCAAAAAATAAAAGAATTAAAAATAGGGCTGGGGGTATAGCTCAGAGGTAGAATGCCCTTGAGTTCAATTCCCAGTACTGAAAAAAATTAATAAATAAAAGTGATATACTAAATAGAGTTTGAGAAAAGACATTGGGGTAACTAAACTTTTAACATGAAAAAGAAAATTTTAGAAGACTTTACTAGAATCCCATACTTGTCTACAACAAATATGAGAATTACATTTGGATTATTTTAATACATTTTAAGATAGCATAGGTCATTAAAATGTGACCCCTAAGTTGTCAATACTGGCACTATTTTAATGATGAATTTTACTCACGATATTATTATTATTATTATTATTATTATTACTTGTACTGGGGATTGAACCCAGGGGTGTTCTAATTTGTTTTTGAATCAGGGTCTCAGTAAGATGTGGAGGGCTTCACTAAGTTGCTGAGGCTGGCTGCGAATTTGTGATCCTCTTGTCTCAGCTTCCTAAGTACTGGGATTACAGGCATACACCACCACACCTGACTACTCATCTCAATTTATTTAACTTTTCAGTAATGTTTCATTTTGTTTGTGATTGTGACATAACTGGACTAATATGTAACCAGATTTATAAATAGAGAAATAATGGATGATAGGATGAACATAATATAATATGAATATCAAGTGTGTCTATTACTAATATTATACATAATTAAAATGGTGTTTTTTAAACCTCCCCATGTGATTCTAATATGCAACCTAATATGTCAAAAATAACAAATAAATAAAAACATTTTATAACATATATATACATATATATATATATATATGTCACGAAAATGAACTTTATTGCCATGAAAGTGAACTTTATTCCAAGGATGTGGGGCCTGGAACAGGGAGGTGAAGAAGATCATGATCGCACTTTCATCCTTACACCTGCCTGGAAAGATGGCATGGTGCCCACTTCCCACCAAGAGATACACAAAGTGACAAGAGGAATTTCCTACATTCAGCAATTGGATGTCTTCTAGAAATAGAGAGCAGCCCAGGTAATAACCATCCTGTGGGATCCAGGCTCAGCTCAGACTTGTGGTCAAAGAAACATAATACAATAACCAGAAGTAATAACAAGACATTCAAATCATTTAAAGATTCCTTTTTAAAAATGACAACAGGATGGAAGTATACTCTCGAAACCACAAATTATCTTAAATATCCATTCTCCCCATCCCATTACTCTTAACACTCCCATATGGATGGAACAGCTCCTAAGAAATCTTTCTCTCTCATCCTCTCAATTCCCAACCAAGTGCTCACCCAGCCTAACATCCCCTGAGGCTTTCTTCTTTCTTTCCTCTCTCATTTTCCTTCTATCTCTATTGTCTTTTTTCTTTCCACAAAGTAAATACTGCATCTTCCCTTTTTAGGTGTTTTGGTTTTGGTTTTTAGTTTATTGGCTCAAGGTAACATCAAAGTGACTTAGGAACTCAGCAAATTTACTTGAGAAGCCAGGGGTAAGTAAAAAAGGAGGGAGGAGCCAAGAGTGGTGGTGCACACTTGTAATTCCAAGTACTTGGAAGTATGAAACAGGAGAATGGCAGGCTCAAGGCCAGCCTCAGCAACCTATGAGGCCCTTCACACTTAGTGAGACCCTGCTTCAAAATAAAATAATAAAATAGTTCTGGGGGATGTAGCTCAGAAGTATAATGCCCCTGGCCCAAACCTGAGTAACACACACACACACACACACACACACACACACACACAAATGGAGGGGGTGTGCAGAGAGGGTTAAGTCATTTCTATCACATGTTAATGTTTCGTTTTCAAACAATTTGTTTCTAATTACATTTATTTTAATCTCAAACTCCAGGCTCTTCAGAAGCCAATTCGAATTCTCAGGATAGGTCTCTAAATCTTTCTCTTGCTTATGGAATCTGTGGGAAATTGACAAGAAATCCCTATAGTTACCTCAAACAACAGAGACCCCACAATTCATCTAATCTTGGAGATGCCAAATTCCTCATTGCTTCTCTGTCCCTGAGAAGCGAGCAGTAAGGTGCAAGCATTGTTGTGTACTTGAGGATCTGTGGCTGCCTAAACCTCACCAGAAACCTGGTATGGATTCCTATTGCTTCAGTAACTAGTAAGTTGACATTACCATGCTGTCTCTTTTGCTCGCACAGACATTTTTGTACTATTTTGCTTTAAATAAGTAAGAAGACATTTGATTTCATAGTAAAATTTTCTTTATTTTAATTTATGGAATGCACTCCTTTTCTTCTGAAACACCCAAGGAATTTTATGTTATTGGCAACTGAATTTCTAGTTAACCTGAAATTTTTATATCATTTACTAATTTCAATAACAAAGTATAGTAATGTAAAAACAAGTTAAAATCAATTCCAAGATATTCTTTGGAACATGGTGACACATCAATCAATATTCATAAGTAAATCATTCTTCAAGAGGCTAAATTATTGAAACTGCAGATAATCTCTAGACAGTAAACTAAAACACTACGTTTTTTCTGAAAAACAAAGATTTTTAAAGTGAAACTGCTCTTAATGCACCATTAAAAGAGTTAGACTTCAGGTAGTTTATTTGATCTTGATCTCTCTGGTAATAGCTGCATTCATTTTAATAATTATCATAAATGTCTCAGGAAGTGCTACATTCTTCATCTTCATCTACAAACAAGAAACCACACCTGTAATTCCAGTACTTTGAAAGCTAAAGAGAGGAAGATTCAAGGTTCAAGGCCAGCCCACAGTAATTTACTGAGACCCTGTTTCAAAATAAAAAATAAAATAGGGCTGAGGGTGTAACTCAGAGTTAGAATGTCCCTGAGTTCAATCCCCAGTACCACAAAGGAAAGAAAAAGAAAGAAAGAAAGAAAGAAAGAAAGAAAGAAAGAAAGAAAGAAAGAAAGAAAGAAAGAAAGAAAGAGGAGAAAAAGAAAGAAAGAAAGAAACAGAAAAGAAGAAAGAAAGAAGAAAAAAGCAAGCATGCACAGAAGCACACACAGTGAATTGAGTTCAGAGGAATGGAGTTTGGAACTATGGTGGAGCCTGTCTAATGCTACTTCAGTTACTGGATGTGTCACTGTCCATTATAACTACTGAACTGTTTATTCAGTTGAGTAAAGAGGTATCAGCCTAAGTAACATGAAGGAGCTTCAGATTTTACCTGAGTGCCTGATCACATTAAAGGTATTGTTGAATTTCAACTATATAATAGATAACAATGACATGAAATGAAAGAAAAACATTCCAAATAAATGAATTCCTGTTTAAGGCATATTATGTATAACTTATGAGAAATGCTGATTATTTCGGCTGGGATGAAAAAAAATTTTTTGAAAGAAAACTACCTAATTCTGGACAGCCATTCTGAGAACACACGTGTTTAACAGCATTATAAAATATCACTTCCAATGTGCCATTAGATTTGCAGGCAACATATTCTTAGGTCACAAAGTTATGATTCATATATATCAAGTCACTTAGCACTGCTGGCAAGTGTTGCCAGCCTGAAATATAAAACAGAAAGGATAATAAAACTTTAACAAGCAGCAATAAAACTAATGAAATATAATCTCAAATATACTTGTCTAATTCATCCAGAGAGGAAACACAATCACAGGATCCTAAGGATGAGGAAATGGAGCCAGCTCCATAAAAACACATATTCATCATTGTAACATGGGCCATTTTAGAATTAGAGCTGAGAGAACAGTCAAGCTAGTTACAATAGTGTAATTATCGTGGCTGAATACATGAGGATGACAGGATGAAGCACCAGTTCATATATGCTTATTTTGGCTCCACACTTAAAGCAATTGAAATGATAATATTGATGTTATTTTTAATAGGGATAATCTTTCATGCTGAGGATACAGAAATTTTAGAATAGTCAGATTGCGCAGTATTTACAAAGTTAGTTATGACTTCCAAGATCAATACGTAAGTGGGTCACAAGTTTATTTATATGGTTTGCATGTGCCTGTAATAACCATGCAATCTGGTCCCAACCAGCTTCAGATTGGTGCTTATTACTTTGTCCCTTGAGGTTGTAATTTGGCAATTGTGCATTTCCTTACTTATTTTTTGTTATTCTCATCTGTTTTTGAGAAAAGAAAATTCAAAATCGAGGGGAAAAGAGGGAAAGAAGAGTGAGGAAAGAAAAAAATGTGATGAGGAAAGGAACTGAAAAAAATGTAATCTGAGTTCTTTTTCTGTAACTTTTATGTTCTGCACACAAAAGAGATGTGAGGGAGCAAGCTAAACAATATAAAACAGACTCATTCAAAGACAAGATCAGAAGAGACAAGATTTCTTTGTCTTTTCATGAACAACCTCTGTGATTGCACATATGGTAGAGTTTATGCATCCAAATAAATCAGTAAAGGGAAACAGATCAATATTGTCCATTCTCAGAAACATTCACAAGACAACTAGAAGTTCTATGCTTAGTTTTCCACTGTCAGAGATTTAAAAAAAAATCCATTCATATCAATGATTGACTCCCCAAAGAGGCTCAAGAAGTCAAACAGGATCTAACAATGAGTAAGACAGGATATGAGACTCTGTTCTGGTATCTTTAAGATAAACAAAAATAATGGGGAAGATAAAGATAGAATACACCAATTAAATTCCTTTTATTCAAAGGGCAATCTAAATGAACCAGCAGAAATATTTTACCAATTGGATGAACTCATGGAAGGTGAGATTACTCTACTGCAGGCTGAATAAACTGAAACACTTTTAAAACATGAACTAATAAGATGCTGGAAAATATATAAATGACAAGACATAAGGTATTATAGAAAATGTATAAATAATAAGAGCAAATTTTTCTTTTTTAATCCCTATATTTTATGAGCAAATAGAATGAGACAACCCTAACACAAATAATGAAATACATCTTATTTACTTTCTTTTTCTTCATTTATCTTTTCAAATATTCATACTCTTACCTACTGACTTTACTTCAGTTTGATTAGTAGGAGTACAAATATGGACCTCAAAATTGACCCCTTCTAAAAGATAATTCTCACTATTTTCTACCTGCCCTGAAATACAGGTGACATTTTACATCATTACAATGATTTATTTAGTGTGTTACTTACCTTTAAGGTGTGTCCTGAGAATTATTAACATAGAGGAAAAACACTTTATAGAAATAAAATAATAAAATTTTCAAGAGTGATAAGTTAATAAACAGTTAATGCTGGTATTTTCCTATGGAAGATAAATTCCTGACCATTCTTTCCTCAAAAAATAAAACCAAAGCAATGCCTTTGGCATAAACTTGCTTTTGGTGAATACTAACAATTTTTATCAGTCCATGGTAGGTGGGGGAATCTCAATAAATGGGCATAAATTATACTATTTTAATATGAGCAATCTTCTATGTAATAGGAGAACTAGTTTGATCGCATCATGTTTTAGTGAATGATTCAAGTTAAGTGGATGTTATACAATCCCAGGAAATGTCCCGAGAGTGTGCTTTATGTATAAGGCATTCATGTATCGCCACCATGTGGTAAACTAAGCACATGTCAGTTTATATTAAGTGCTATAAAAAAGTTCCTTGAAATAAGAAATGTGCTATTTGCTTTGGTTTTTGCTTGTAACTATCAGAAAGAGCTGAGCAAATACTTAGCTGTAGTACCCTCATACTACATATTTAATCACAAGAATGTAGCTTATCAATGGGTTCAGATAATACATGTTTGAAATCAGAACCAAGTTAGCTTAGTGGGTAAGATCACAGGGAGCAAATAACATTTTCCATTTATAAGTATATGATATAAAAGGTCTATCAAGTGTTCAAAGTTATATTACTTATAAAATTATTCTTAAATTCACATGCTACAGTTATAGCTACAATGATATTCTATTAATTGTAGTGTCTTTATTAGCTAACTAAAAATTTGGATCAGAGATTTTAAATTGTAAATGTTAAACACACAGAAAATTTTTCTTTAGATCATTTGTATCTATTTTTTCAATAGTATAAAATCAAACTTAGGTCCAACTCCCTTCTATTTAACTTTCAAAATCATCTTTAACGCTGAAGAAGGGGTGTAAGCATTCAAATCATGATCACAATAAGATATCTTAGTAAATTTATATTTTTTGAGTTAAATTTTTTCTTCCAAGGTCAGAACATGGAAATTAAAAATCTACTTTGGTAAGGAAGTGATTCTGGATTTACAGGCT
Source organism: Graphiurus murinus (assembly GCA_004027655.1). Taxonomy (NCBI): domain Eukaryota; kingdom Metazoa; phylum Chordata; class Mammalia; order Rodentia; family Gliridae; genus Graphiurus; species Graphiurus murinus. The sequence continues at coordinate 83,418 of PVLC010002120.1, read as the reverse complement.
GAAATTCTTATAAACCTCTTCTTTTTTCTAAAAATAAAACGTCTCCAAAATTTATGTAGCAAAAACTAAATATGAGTACAATTTTGTTAATGACTTCTCTCATTCTAGGAAGCATCAAATGAACTGATGAATTTTTTGTCCTTGATAATGCAAAGAGAGGAACATCATTGCTTCAACACTATTGTCTTTATATATTATCTCAAGAAATACAAAATGCTTTTCATCACATTATCTCAAAATATAAAGTCTGAACATACCTATTCATAACATGAAGATCAAAGGTTTGAGGCCAGAAACTTATCAAGACCCTGTTTTTTAAAAATAAATAATAATATTAAAAGGCTGGTTGTGTAGTTTAAGGGTAATATGTCATTGAGTTCAGTCCCGAGTACAAAAAAAAAAAGTATTATTATTACTTACTGAATACCAATTATATTATAGTGATAATATTTAAATCTCAACATGTCATAATTCATTTACTTATCATACTAATACTTTGATATATATGTGATCTTTATTTTAAATATTCTAAAACTGAAACTTAAAGAATTATGGCGCAGTTATACAGTCAATAATCTGAAAGGTTAACCTAGATCTTTGTATGCTACCACATCATCCCTATTTTTCACGTCAACGCTTCTCCCAATGTGTCAACCAATGGCCCTATTTACTATGTCAGTTGCTGCAACTTCACTTTCCTTCTGCTCAGAAGCTCAAAGCCCACGGTATTAACGGTAGAGGGTAATAAGAGTGAAGGTCACTTTAGATACGCACATTGTTTCATGTTGTGCACCATCCAGTTTCTCAGAATATGTAAGAGGTCCTCTCCAAGTGGTTGTGGACCTGCATCTAAGTTCATGTCAGAACTTTCAAGCAAATTTAGAGTTCCTGCTCTAGAAGGAATTAAATTTAATTAAGGAGAATATACCAAATGGACTTATGTTCTTGTTATTTAACTAAAAATAAGATCTAGTTGTAACTTAAGTCACTGGAAAGGTTTAAAGGAAGGTAAGTTCTTAATAGCCCTTGGCAAAAGTGTGAAATTATATATATATTTTGTGTGTGTGGTACTGTAGATTGAACCCAGAGGCATTCTACCTCTTAGCTACATCCCCAGCCCTATTTTTTATTCTTTATTTTTGAAACAGGGTCTCACTAAGTTGCAGAGGGCCTCACTAAGTACCTGAGCCTGACCACAAACCTGTGATCCTCCTGTCTGAGCCTCCCAAGTACTGGAATTACTAGCATGAGCCACTATGCCCAGCTCTAAAGTGGGAAATTAAAATGACTTTGTTCCACTACAATTTATATCAGAAACAAGACTATAAGTCTATAATGCACCAATAAAAGTATTTTTAAAAGATAGAATACAATGGGAAAATCACTATCTTACAGAAAATTATAAAAATAACAAAATACATTTTAAACTATTAAAATGAATGATGCAGCCATCATAAATTTAATAAAATAATATAAAACTTAACTATAATCTGCATCATAAAGTTATTTTATAAAATGTACTCATTTTTGGTTTTGTTTTTCATGGTACTGGGGATGGAACCCAGGGGCATTCTACTTCTGAGCTATACCCACAGCCCTTTATATCTTTCATTTTGAAATAGAGTCTCACTAAGTTGCTGAGTCTGGCCATGAACTTGTGATACTCCTGTCTCAGCCTCCCAAGTACTGGGATTACAACAGTGTGCCACTGTGCCACAGGGCCTGGCTATGATTTGTACTTTCATTGGTTAATTTAGACCCGTTACAGATTCCTAAACATGGTGCATCTGTTACTGACTACATGTCCATGATTGTGTGAAATCATTGCAACCTAACTCAGTATCATGTGCCTGAACTAAATGTTTTGCTACCTCTCAGGCACTGAGATTCTAAAGATAACAATGAGAAATTCATGAATCCTGCTTTAAAGGGGGGAATTTACAATCTTATTATAATATATTAAGTTCTTCTTATTCATTTAATATATGTATAGAGTGTGTTCTTCCAGGAACTTGGAAACTAAGGTGAGAAAAAAAATAAGCCATTTTTGCTTTAATGGAGTATACTTTTTAGTAGGCATATGGGTGTGTGTGTGTGTGTGTGTGTGTGTGTGTGTGTGTGTGACTGATGATTGAACCCAGGGCCATTCTACCTCTGGGCGACATACCAGCCCCATTTTACTTTTTATTTAGAAACTGATCTCACTAAGATGAGGAGGGCTGTGCTATGTTGCTGTGTCTGGCAATCAATTTGCAATCTTCCTGTCTCAGGTTCTCAAGTACTGGGATTATAGGTGTACATCACCTCACCTGACTGCAAATGGATATTAATTATAAAGAATCATACAAATAAGTATTATAAATAGGTAACTATATTAATGAAAAGAACAAAAAAAACAAAAACCTGCACCAAAAATTATTTGGTGCAGGTTTTCTGTATTCTTAGTACTCACTGAAATGTTTGGCATATAGTAGCTGTTCAGTAATTGGATGTGTTCAGAAAATGAGTACTGTCCAGAGCAGTTAAATGGTAAAATGCACAGAAGAAACTGGATATAAAATACGACAAAGGAAACAATAGCAATAATAAGGTGACTTTAAAGTTTCTCTTCTAAGCACCCAAAGATAGTTTTAGTACAAAGAAAATTTGATAAATATTTGTTTTCCAAAAATAAATAATAGCAAAAATGATGATAGATACAAGGAAATTAGAAATTGATGCAGAAAGACATTTAAGAGGTGAATGCAGTTCCCAGGTGAGAGAGAATGTGAGTACCAAGTAAGGACACTGTATTGTTAACTCAGAAGGAGCAGCCAGAACTTATAATCAAAGGTGACAATGGAAAGCATAAGCTATGTGCCTCCCTGCCACACACACAACAAATCCTCAGTCCCCAGACAGATAATTGGGACCAACAGTGGTAAGACCACGTTTAAGGAAAAAATAAAACCAAGGACAGACGACTACATGTTCTTTTTTAATTTTTAATTTATTTATTTTTAATTGATGCATTGTGATCATACATCTTTGTTAGGCACAAGCTGGTAAAGGTAAAGGAGGGAGTGGGGTGGGAATTGGGGAAGGATTAAATGAGAAATGTGTGCATATATGCCTTTATCACATGTTCTTTTTAAAATTTAACAATAGTAGCCATAATGTTGAGCAGGACATTAAATCTATGTGAGAGATAAGATAAAACTCAAAATGTCAAGGAAATGAGCAATTTCAAGTTCCCGAAAGACCAGATCTCTCTCATGTTTCCTGTGCTGGTTTTTCAGCTTGCAAAACAACTAAAAGAAGACAGGAAATGCAGTGAGAGATTATGAAACCTACCAAGGACACATATATAGTGAGTAGGAAGCTAACGATGAAATTGGAAAAAATTCACATTTAAACATTTAAAGAATGAATTTCCCAGAGTTGCTTAATTTTTTTTCCAGAGAGACTGAGAAGGAATTTTGAGAGAGTGAGGGCACAAAAAAACAAATATTAAATGTATTTCAGTCACTCAGTAATCCATAGTCAACACATGCCAAAGTTGGGTAAATGGTCAAAAAGATTTATAATTCAGACTTCTCTTTGGCAAAAAGGAAATCAATGGTATCTTGTAAACAAGATCAGATTTAGTGAAATCACTGTACTGGGCAGTGGGTTAAGTTAGAAATGGAGTTTTTCTTAATGAAGCAGAGAATATAAATTAATACCTTGAGAAGTTAACAATAATGAAAGAAGAAAAACAGGTAGCCATCAAGAGAAGAGAAGAGAAGAATGGGCCAAAGGTTATTTCCAGAATGGCAGGATTCTAGATAAGTAGACCAGGGAAAGAAGTGCTAATTAAGGATGCAAGGTGAGCTGGGTGCAGGGGCACAAGCCTGTAATTTGAGTACATGGGGGACTTAGACTGGAGGATCACAAATTCAAAGCCAGACTCAGCAACTTAGTGAGATCCCCAGCAACTGAGCTAGACTATGATTCAAACTTTTAAAACAGGGCTAGAAGTGTAACTACGAGGTAGAATGTCCCTGGGTTCAATTCCCAGTGCCAAAAGAAAAAAGAATGCAAGGTGGACAGGGTATTATGTCACAAGTGACATAGAGGAAATGGGACAGGTTTGTCCTAGACAGAAAAACATACTGCTTTTCCTCTCTAGTTAGAAAGAAGAGATGAAGGTGATGGGAAAGTGAAGTAGCTAGGGAGAGATCATGAAGCCTCTGTCTTCTCAGGAAATTCAGACATCAGGTTATCAGCTAAGGGCTGGAGACATAGGGCTAGGCTCAGGTACCAACTCATAATCGAAATTCATTAGATTTATAAGAAAGAGAATGTGATGGTTAGTTTACATATCAACTTGAAGGGTTAAGGTACACCCAGAGAACAGGTGAATCACTACTTCTGGTATGTCTGTGGGAGTATTTCTAGAAGAGTTTAGCCTTTGAATCAGTAGACTAACTAAAGAAGCTCCAACCTCCCCACTGTGGGTGGCATTATCCAATCCACTGGGACCCATATAGAACAAATAGGCAGAGGGAGGATGAATTTGCTCACTTAGTTTGAAGTATAGCATTCATCTTTTCCTGCTCGCAACATCAGAGATAGGGGCTCTCCTGCCTTCAGACTCTAGATCTTAAGCCAGTGACCTCACTGCTGTCCCAGATTCTCATTCCTTCTGCCTCAAACTGGAAATTATTATCTGCTCCACCGGTTTTCAGGCCTTAGGACTCATACTTAAATAAACCACAGCTTTCTGGCTACTCCAGTTTGCAGACAGCGTATCATGGAAGTCTTTGGTCCCTATAATTTAATGAGCTAATTCCCATAATAAATCCCCTTATATACCTGTAAATATTGTATTGATTCTGTTTATCTGGAGGACACTAACACAGGGGTCCAGTAGAAAGAAGTAAAGAGATTATTAAGAACATTTTGAATGCATCAAACATCCCTAAATAACTTTAAATACTTTTGATTTTATGTTATGTGAATATTCTTATCAGCTTTCCCATCACTGTAACTAAAATACACAAGAACAACTTAGAGGTGGAAAGGTTTACTGGGACTCAAGGTTTCAGTTCACAGGGCTGGCTGTGAGGCATAAGCACATGGCAGAGGCGACATGGCTCTCTCATCATGGCAGCCAGAAGCAAAGAGAGAAAGAGAAGAGGAGCTCTTGAGTATATATGGTCCCCCCAGGTCCTGCCTCCTGGAGCCATACCCCAGCTCTTAATCTTGCTATACTGGGGATGTACTTTTAACACAAGAGCTTTGGGGAGACATTGTAAATCCAAACAATAACAGAGAATTTGACCTCAACTGAAAAAATAAGTCATGAGCAAAAGTGAGAAAGTGAGAGGCAAGCAATGAAGGCTAATGTGAGACAACAGAAATGAAGAAAAGCGAGGATACTCAAAAACGAGCAACATGCATTATGGTTCTGTTTTGACTTTACTGACATGAAACAAAATTTAGACTGAAGTAGGAGCTCATCATCAAAAGCAGAGAAGGAGAAAAAGCAGTATCGCAGGCAAAAATGTAGTTGGATACTAGGTTTTTAAGTCAGGGGGAACAAAATAGGTCTGTTAAATGTAAATAATTGTGTGCAGGTTTTTTTTTTTTTTCCTTTGTGACTGAATAGAGTTCATTCCAGTTATTCCCAAGGACATCAAAGTAATGATGAAACACTCCTTTTATATGAGTATTTGAGAAATAATGGCATGTCCAGGTTGATATCAAAGTTGAAGATTTCCGTTGAGACAGTTCTGGCATGATTGATGAGTGTGGGATATTCTGCGGTAATATGAGTCATCTGTCTTGCCTGGGATATGAAATTCCAAGAATGAGAAGAAAAATGGATGCATCTTTACATGTCAATATCGTTCTTACAGGGCAATGTCTTTACCCTAAATTATCTGTGGTAGTATTAAGTATAGATGATCATTTTTACTTCTTTATAAACAGAATATAAACACAGAAGTCTCCAATCTTTTCTCTGATCTCCTGCTAATGCTCTGCTATAAACACTCAGCTCCAAAAAAAAAATGTCACAGGCAAGATATTCTTTCTTCTATAAGAGATGTTAGTGAAACATATCATAGTTGATCACAGCATGCAAAATGCTTACTAAAACTCACATGCCTCATTCTTTTTCCTTGTTCTTCTTTAATCTTCACTATTCCTGCTGCTTTTGATGAACCAAGATTTCTCAAGTACTGATGAAGTGTATTAGGAGGCTGAGAGGTTGTCCTGAGCAAGTACAGATTCAAAAGAGTAACAGTAATACTTAAAGGTTTGCAACATAGACAGCACAGAAGTAAAGCAAGTACATATAAATGTTATAATTTATTTCATTTTTTGACAAATGTGCATTGCTTACTAAATACCAGGTTTGGGGTCCAGATAATGCCCATCTTTTTTAAAAAATTATAATCTATGTAAGGAACATATTTCAAATAAAAAGCATACTTGAAATTATATACAAATGTAATTAAGTGCTACAAAGAAGAATGGATAGACTAATTTAAGAAATCAGAATAAAGATGTAGATGGTTGTCTTAATGGCATAGAAACACAATAAACAAAAGCTAAACTATAAAGACAAATGGATTAAATGGCACCCATAAAAGGCCACAGAATAACAAACCTGATGACGTAGAAATAATAGATGGGGACAGTAGGCAGGGAAAAGATTCTGAAGGCCCTTGGAAACCCTCCAGAGAGCCTGAATATAAAATAAAGCAATTATTGGTTGGCAATGTAGACTACTTTTGAAATGGGCTTAACCAAAGGATTACTCCATTTTATCTGTTCTGAGGATTTACTCTTAGTCCTATAACTGAAGAATTTTTCAGGTGAGGAAAAAATTGAGGCCATGTGTCAACATCTTGCTTGTTCCTAATTAGCATGGGTTTCACTTACCTACTAAACTGAAAGCATAAGTAGAGAGGTGATGAATGGAAAGGGCTACTTAAAAATCTAAGTCATTTCATATGTTAGGATCCTCCCAAAACATAAAAAAGAAGAGATAGATTAAATGGATAATAGATGATAGAGAGATAGATAGATAGATAGATAGATAGATGATAGATAGACTTCGGGAATTAGCTCATGTTATTATCGAGGCTGAAATATCCCACTATATTCATCTGCAAGCTGTAGAACTAGGCAAGCCAGAATGACTGAGTTTGAGGCCACAATTCTGAGAACCTTGGGTTCACTGGTACAAGTCTCAGAGTCTGAAGGTCAGAAAAACAAAAGTGCTGTTATCAAGGGCAGGAAAATGGTGTCCCAGCTCTAGAAAGGAATAATCAAACTCACTTTTCTTGTACATTTTATTCTATCTGGGCCCTCACATGATTAGATGGTACCCAGAGTGCGTGAGGGTAGATTTTTTTCTTACTGAATATACTGATTCATATGTCAGTCTCTTCTGGAAACACCCCCACAGACATACTCAGAAATTATACTCTACTCACTATCTGGGTATCCCTTAATCCAGTCAAATTGACAGCTGAAGCACCAGTCATTAAAAAAATAATAAAAAAACCAGGTGTGGTGGCTTGTAATCCCAGTACTTGGGACTGGGGGGGGGGCGCAGGGGGGGCAGGGGTTGAGACAGGAAGATCGCAAGTTTATGGCCAGACTCAGCTACTTAGTAAGGCCCTCTGAAACTTAGTGAGACCCTGTTTCAAAATAAAGAATAAAAATAGGGCTATGGGTGTATCTTGGAGATAGAATGCTTCTAGATTCAATCTTCAATGCTGCAAAAATAAATAAATAAATAAAATGTAATTAAAAACATCAATTCAAGTTAATAAATGATATATAATTCCTAACAAGTATTTTGAGCTTCTATCTTCATTCCTAAGATATACCTTAGATACTATTATGCAATTAATAGAGATAAATATTTCTCAAAATTGAAGTATCACTGAGCAGTCCCCTGAATACAGAGTAATAGACGATCCCCATAATAACTGTGGAAAATATATATATATATATATATATATATATATATTTTTTTTTTTTTTTTTTTTTTTTTTTTGCGGTACTGGGGGTTGAACTCAGGGGCATTCTACCTCCGAGCTATACCCCCAGCCCTATTTTTTATTCTTTATTTTGAAACCGAGTCTCACTAAGTTGCGGAGTGCCTCACTAGGTAGCTGAGGCTGGCCGTCTCAGCCTCCCGAATGCTGGGATTACAAGCGTGCGCCACCACGCCCGGCGAAAATATATTCTTTCCTTGACTTTAATTGATATGATTATGAAACTAGCTTTCTAGGTCTAATGGCCTGGCACTTTCCAGTTCCTACTCAGTCAAATTAAATATAGGCAATAGTAAAGTAGATAAATCTACTTTCAGAACTGTCAATTAATTAAAACTAATTTTTCTTATTTAATATTTGAATTATTTATTATCTCCCACTCTGCCCACTCCAAAGAGATTTTATGTTTGTTCTTAATAAAAGGAGATTTTTAAAAGAATTGAAAGACAGAATAAAGTACTATGTGTAATAACTGCCTATAATTGACTAGATCATGGAGTAGAATTTTTATTTGAATGTATCTGTGGTCTATAAATGAAGGCCAAATTGAATATGGAATTTCAGAATCTTTTTTTTTTTAACTTTCTAAACCACATAATCAGCTATCAAAAAGGTTTTGAGCCCTGGGCAGATGTTGAAAAAAATTTATGCTTACAAGAAATAAAAAGTATTTAAAGTTCTCGAGCTATATCATAGTCAGAGGAATGTTTGAAATTGAGAGAATCTATTTTAAGTAGATAATGAACATATATGACAGAGGGTAGCTATAGCATCATCTTTTTTGAAAAAATACTTTTATTGGTGCATTACAGTCTCACATCATAATGTAATTCATGCTGATAGTGACATACTTGCACACAGCACTTAGTGGGCATCATCTTAATGATTGATTCTACCAGAAGTTGCAATCCAAGCAAGCTTCTTCTTTCCTGGAAGAGGAGGAATATGGCACCCTCACTAACTTAGTAGTCTTCATAAGCTAGTGACTTTGGCATACTCCCGGGGGTTTTTTTGTTTTTGTTTTTGTTTTTGTTTTTGTTTTCTGCTACCATCTCAGGAATTGGCCATTTGTATTTCTAGACCACCATTACCATGCCAGCCATCGCAGATGAAGTTTGGATTGGTTGTATGGCAGTAGGATTATAAGTTTCACAGTTTCTGATTCTAGCATAAAATTCACCAATGTTCAGGAAAGCTCTTCAAATTCCTGAGCCCCTAGAGTTTAGGAATAAGGCAAGAAAATGTTAAAGAGATTAGTAGTTGCAAGGTCTTCCACCATTACTGGAAGAATGTCATGGGGCCATCATTCCTGTCCTCCCCAATGACCAAAGAGGTCAGAGATAGGTTGGGGTGTATGATCTCCAGCTCTCACGCGCAAAACCATTTCTTTCCATCCCTTTTCTTCTCTTTCTCATTAATTTCTTTGCTTTATATTCTTCTCCATGTGTGAATGTATAAACATGTGCATGTGCACAAGATTCAAGAAAAACAAGAAGAGTGTGTGGAGTAAAAGAAGTATCTATGGAGGCTGGATATGTGGCTTGTAACTGGTTTTTCATGAGAATCTTCTGATTTAACTTATCTATGATGGGATTGGGGCATCTAATTAGCAGTCCAGGTTGAAATCTACTAGATTAATGATGGTATCCCTTGAAAGTCAGTATTAATTATTTGTGCTTCATGCAAAAATCAATTAAAAAACACAGGCGATTCTTGATGAATATACTGTGAAGTAAATTGTGTGATAGAGATATTTTAAGAACATTGTGGGGGGATGGCTGAAAAGACAGAACTTGAATATGGAGAAACTAATAAGAAAATTCACATTGGTCTTCTTGGACTGAGTTCAAACAGTAACTCACTAAACTTCCATTTGAAATTCATTTCTCCTTCCCCAAAACTCCCTGAAAATGTTTATTCCTCTATTATAGCCTTTACCAAACTCAGGCTCATATTTGAATTACTTGTCTATGTGTCTACTGTTTCTTAGATTGTGAAGATATTTACAGCAGGATTAGGATTTTTTCTATTGTCTCCCCGGAATAGAAAACCTAGAGTTCTAATTACATAGTGAAAATCAGTATCAACATTTGCACAATTCAATTAGTATCACATTTATTCTCTAAACTACTAAGGTGATAATATTATCAACTGAGATTCAATGGTATCACAGCTTATACATAGAATTGGATATAGAATTAGTACTGCCCCCAAATTGTTGGATATGTTGAAATTGTTTACTCCAACAATACCATTTACTATATGCTAAAATAGCTAGTTAGAATATAGAAACAATGTAAAGCTTCAAATCTGGGTATGGAATCTTGAGCCAGATGTCCTGATTTGATTCCCAGTCACACTACTTGCTAGCTACATGTACAAGACAGGCTAAAGCTATTCCTCTTAGTTCCTGTGTATATTGAGTTGGCTTAAGAAGATACTCATCCTAAGAGGATCCAATCCTCTAGATGTCATTTGGGAATTCCAGATAATAACACTAGATTCTTCCTATATCAGTTAAATATTGGTCACTCTTCCAACTCTTTAAATCAGTTTGAGGAAGCATCCATGTACCAAATATTTTCTCTATCTGCAGAGGAGGGATACTCTAGCAAAGGAATGAAATTTCAGATTTCACAGTTTGAAACTTTAGCAGGAAAAAGAAATTACTTGTATTTGTACTAGTAACTTAAAGATTTTTATTATACTGTTTATTTTCCATGAGAGGGGGGAGTTATCCTGAGGGATGGCTTGTCATAGCAAATAGGTTAGCAGAAATGAGTACATGAGTTAACAGGGTGTTGTTCTTATCTTCAAGGTAAGACAGTTGTTATACTATGAGAGTCCAAGGCACAGAAGAAGTAGTGAAATATGGTGCAGGAAATGCCTCCCAGCCTCATTGGTCTGCTATTATTCCAATTCTCCCCATATTCATTTCCCCTCTATTTCTGACCTCTTCGCTTCCATTTTTTATTCAAATATTCCCTTTGTCAACTTGAATTGGTAATCTGACCTTGCATTATTTATATAAAAATGTACCCAAAACACTCATAGGATGCTGGCCCAGGTAACTGCCATTCAACTTTATACACACACACACACACACGATAGCCAAACACGATAGCCAAAAGATGAGATTGGACCCCAGTAGAATATTGGATGAACCCCTAAGCATTGCCTCTACCATAGGAGAAGATCCAGTTTTCAAATGTAAGTACTCCAAAAGCTTGAAACAAATAACCTATATGAAAGATCACTATCAAAACAGTCTTACGAGTAAGGAACAAACTATTCTGAAATCGGAGCAATGAGAAAAATGTTTATTGCTTCAGTTTCTTAGGACAACCTTACAAGAGCTGCCTTGTAGCTCCAAAGAACAGAAACTTAAGGATTACAAAGGACTGACTTGGGTATTTTTATTTCCTATTCATTTGGGTTTCTACTGTTTTTGGCTACACATGTATAGAGTGGGTGCTTACTAAATATTTGTTGCTGAATGAACTAGAAATTAATCACATTCATCCCTGGTGTCTCTGTCCAGAAGACGGTCCTCTCTTCCAGATCTGTATTAGTGACAATAAAGAAAACTGACATGAAATTATTTCAATCTTCTATATGACTACAGCTCCTACTGACCTTACATATTAAAGGTGTAAGGGATTTCCAAAAGAAATGAGGCAATTGTTTTGTGAAAAAAACCAAAGTTTTCTCTCATCAAAATGTCTCTTTCCAGTAATCATACTAGTTTCACAATTATGGAATGAAAAAAAATGGAGATATTGTGGGATTGAGACTGGGATTATAATTTCAGACAGAAGAACTAAGGTGAATGACTGTTCTTATAGAGTAACTATTATTGTTTTTACTGATCCATTGTCCATCTTGGCAAATGGTAAGTTCTAAGGGCCTTTGTCATGGCTTTGTAAACTAGAGTTTTCCACCAAGCAAAGCTGAAATTACACCAAATCCTACTTGCCATGAAACCACTGTTTTCTACCAACTCTTTGAAAGTAGAAATTTATCTTTGTGTGTGTGTGTGTGTGTGAGTGTGTGTGTGTGTGTGTGTGAGAGAGAGAGACACTAGAGATTCAACCTCTGAGCTACATTCCCAGTTTTATTCCATTTATTTATTTTGAAACAGTGTCTCACTAAGTTGTAGAAGGTCTTGCTAAGTTACTGAGGATGGCCATGAACCTGTGATCCTCATGTCCAGCCCCCCAAGTACTGGGATTATAGGCATGCACCACCATGCCTGGCTAAATTTTTTTTTTTTTTTTTTTTTTTGCGGTACTGAGGATTGAACTCAGAGGCATTCTACCTCTGAGCTATACCCCCAGCCCTATTTTTCATTCTTTATTTTGAAACCGGGTCTCACTATGTTGCGGAGTTCCTCACTAGGTAGCTGAGGCTGGCCGCGAACCCGGATCCTCCGGTCTCAGCCTCCCGAATGCTGGGATTACAAGCGTGCGCCACCACGCCCGGCTCCTGGCTAAATTTTTATTTCTTGACAAATATCATATTAAACATTCTTAGCCAAAGGTCTACTCTACTCTTCTAGCCATATGTATTCAATAGATAACATTTGTAAATTGGTTATTTGAATCACCTGTAAACATAACTGTATGTAGGAACTTATCTGCTTCTGATGTAAAATGTGGAATTGATCCTTAGAGCTGTCCTTGTATGTGCCATTATTAATTAAGAATCAGAAAACTTGCACGTGTGGTGGGTGGCACATGCTTGTAATCTCAGTACTTTGCAGGCTGAGAGAGGAGGATCGCAGGTTTGAGGACAGTCTCAGCAAGTACTAAGACTCTCATTACCCTAGAGAGACCTTGTTTCAAAATAAAAATAAAATAGGGTTGGGAGTATAGCTCAGAGATAGAAAGCTCCTGGACTCTATCCCCAGTACCATAAAAGTAAGTAAGTAAGTAAGTAAGTAAGTAAGTAAGTAAGTAAGTAAAAATTCATTCAGAGAAAATTCATTTTCCATTTCTTCTGCTTTTTCTCATATTTCCCTAAATTTTTCTCTCCTTTGATTTTTTTTATGCCAACATAATCAACAGTCTGTTTTTGATATTCATCAACCACTGTACATAGAAGCAACTGGGAGAAAAATTACACCTTGCAAGATGATTTTGTATAAATTCTGGCAGGTGTCAGACACACATTACTTGATAGTTTTGCTTTTCTTCCCTTTCTGAGCTCCACTCTACAACCAATATATAACTATTTATCAAATAGTTGAGCTTTACCTATCTTTCAGTTGAAGAGCTACTGTGCTGTATGATGAGTTGGCTGCATATTATGTAATTTTATGTTTTGTTGAGTTGTTAGAATAACAATATTTATGCAGAATAAAGATTTTATTATGCATGTGTATTTTAAATGTACATTGATTTATTATGTTTTATGCAATGTAAAAATTTATAGTTAAATAATTTTATTTTCCAAACTGTCAATGGAACATCTGATACACATTAGACATGAATGGTAGGCTCAAGAGAAAAAAAAAAACAAAACTGCCACTTGACTTGAAATGTTTACCAGCAGGTATGTGGCAATCTTATGTCTACTTCTTTGATTACAAAGACATACTATTTACTATATACCTCTGTGGTTTTCTTTTTTGGTAAAAATGTTTTCTAATTTTAATAAGGATGCTTTTTAACTTTTTTTCCTTCAACAGTCACATTTGAGCAATTTACTATGGTAATTAATAGCTGGATTGATGGAAAACAATGAACTTCAACATTTATTCCTTCTCCATTTCACCACTAAATACTGCTGCCTTTTTTTTTTTAGGTATTTTTTCTTTATTGTAGGAATCTTAATAAAAAATGAATTAAATTCTACTGGGCTTGGTGGTGCACCCCACAATTTCAGTACTTTGGAAGCCAAGACAGGAGGATTGCAGGTTCGAAGCCAGCCTCTACTGCTGCCTTTTCTAGTTCATAGCTCATGTGAACTATTCAACCAAATTTAGGGAATGTATCAGTCACAGATTTTCACCCATTTCAACTTATTCTAATGACTGTCCCTCTTGATTTCTAATTCAGTAAAGGTACTGGTTTAAATGTGAAGCCAGGTAAAGGAAAGATAAAGCCAAAGTTGGTCCCCCCTGAGCAATTACTTTGGAATAAAGCTTTAAGACTTTTAATTTGATTTACATTCAGTATGCTACCATGTTTTCTGCCTCCATCAGGAAAAAGCAACAACAAAAAGTAGTATCTGCCTATGATGAACAGTATTTGATTTCATGAACTTTTCTTTGGGTTTACTGCCTTGCCTTCTGAGAAAAATAGATATTTAAACACTAGTTCAATGATGATGAAAATAAAATTGACTTTTACAAACAAAAACTGAGCTAATGTTATTTGTAGCAAAAAAATAAAATTAAAAAAATGTGTATGTGTCATTATTTAATTTTTAGACAGTAACAGAAATAAGAACTTTTTTTTTTTCTTTTTTTTTGGTGGTGGTGGTACAGAGGATTGAACCCAGGGGCATTCTACCTCCAAGCTACATTCCCCAGCCCTTTTTCAAATTTTTTTTTTAAACATGGTCTTGCTAGATTGATGAGAGTCTCACTAATTGCTAAGGTTATCCTCAAATCTGGGATCCTCCCATCTCAGCTTCCCAAGTACTGGGATTGTAAACTGCGTCACCATGCTCTGCAAAATAAGAACTTTTAAATGTGATTAATATCATGACAGATTCTTTTTCCTGAAAAAAAAACCTTTTAAAAATCCCATGATCAAAGAACCACCAAATAATCATAAGCTGTACATCATAGGTAGAACCTGCCAGCTGTTACAGAAACAAGTATAATTACACTCAGGAAAGAGACAGTATCAGCAGAGAAAAGATGCCTTAAGAGTTATTTGTGTTTTTCGAAATTGCTGGACATGAGTGAGCTCGAATATCATTATGTTTAGAAACGGCTTCATCTAGATCCAGTTGTACACCGTTGATATTCACTTCCATGCAGCCATTATAAAAGGCATTCACTGGTGTGGCACTGAAGGGAACATCTGTAAAAACAGAATATTTGACTATTAGTCCAAGACTTTCAGCATCTTATTTGCTTATAGTTGGGGAAATTCTCCAGAGTTCCCATTTCCAACCAAATCTTAATCCTAAAGGAGAAGTTAATAATGTGATTCTATTAAACAAAAATATATTTTGTGATATAGATAAAGATATATATGGTACTATGTTTTGCATGGAACTCAGCATATGAGTTCCTCTGATTTTATAAACACAATCAGTTCCATCCAAACTAAACAAAATCACATGTAAAGAAGAGCATAAAGGAGCATACTAACTCTTACTTGTGGTATTCTACAGTTACTATAAAAATATATACATATGGTTTCTTCCTTAAATTTGAACACTAGTTTAAGTATTGTTGAACTGTCTTTCAACTCCAAATAATAGTTGCTTGAGAATATTTTTAAATGTCATGATAAACATATCGTTTTACTATTGCCAGAATAAAAGATTTCTGTATTTTCCATAGAAATAGTTTCTTATTGAGCATACAATAGCAAGTCATAATAAAGAATTCAATTTTATGTAACAATATTACTCTAAAAATAACAATTGTAATAATTTCTCAGTGAAAGGGGCCTTTATACGGCTTTTCTTTTCTTAAACCTTCACTCTCTTTGTTAAACTTAATACTCAAGTAACACCCTTGGATTCCTAAGAATCTGAGGATATTTTACAAATATCCATCTCTCTACTTTATTGCTTTCTTTTGGCATATTTTTTCAAAAATTTTAATTCTCAAAATAGATATCCATTAGCTCTTATTCTTCTTTCTCAGCACCATATGCCAAAATAAATACTTTGAATTTTCTACGTCTAATTTGCCAATAGTGAATAAAGTCTATGCTTTTCTATGAGGTTTCAGCATATTTTAAGAATTCCTTTCAAGTCTGACTGAACATCATTGATTATGTTTTTAAAAAATCCTTTTACCCTCAGCTACCTAGTGAGGCACTCTGCAACTTAGTGAGACTCGGTTTCAAAATAAAGAATAAAAAATAGGGCTGGGGGTGTAGCTCGGAGGTAGAATGCCCCTGAGTTCAATCCCCAGTACCGCAAAAAAAAAAAAAAAAAAAAAAAAAAAAAATCCTTTTACCCCTAAAATATATTCATAGTTACTATATATCAATTAAAATTTGAAGTATTTTTAAATCCTCAGAATTAATTTCCCTTGCATTTTAATTCTTAATGTACAATGTAATGTGTCTACTTAATATATACCCATCTTAGAGTTTTTGTTCTTAATATCTCAACTTTCAACTCTCTTCAGTTTTTCCTTACTCCTTTTTCCAACATCTCTTCCTTAAGTATTATTGCAAAGTCCTAGAATCAATGATGCTTTGGTATTTTTACATTTTTTAAACTCCTTCACTGTTCAATTTCCTAAAATTTCATTAAGGTAATTAGTAAATAAAGCAGTAGATGGGTTTCAATAAAGAGTTCATTCATTCTACCTGCAATTATGATTCCAAATAAGTAATCATGCTAACTAACTACTTGAAATACAGCCAGCTAGCTGTAACTTTTGGAATCAATTTTCAATTTTCAAACCCAGATAAAATCCCATACATGGAAAATTAAGACTCTGAGTACTTATAGCAATATAATGAAAGTTACAAGAAGTCCAGACATTAAACTCAGAATTCTCATGATAATAATCTGTTCCACAGTTTCAAATAATAAGTTAAAGATGAACCTGCCTTTCCTCCAGTTATCCCATTTTGGTAAGTGGAATCTCTGCCATGGAATTATTAATGGCTGATACCTAAGAGTACTCTTATATCTGTCTTTCAGTCATTAAATTTAATTAATTTTATTTCTCACTTATATATCTAGTCTATTCACTGTATGCCATCTGCACTACCATCGCCATATTCCAGCAGCTTCCTCGGTTTCCTCAACTGTAAATGGAGATAACTGTACCTGCTTCATTGACTATTTTGAAATTAAATTACTTGATACATTTGAAGCACTCTCAATAGTGCTGACTGTTTATTATGTACCAGTTGATGGTAATGTAGTTACTGCTGCTTTTATTACTGCTCCTTCATCTGGACCATACAATAGCCTCTGGACTCATCTCAGTTATATATTAAATATATTTAATTCTCAAATATATATTTAATCCTTTAGATATCAGATTTACATTTTAATCTCTTCTTCATAGAGACTGTTCCTGGTCCCCACCAGACAAAGACCACATTTTTAAGCTTTAAAAGCAATATATAGTTCTCCTTCATAGAATTGATCACAATTTTAATTATTCTATTTCTTTAATTAGTTGTTTAAATTCTGACTCTGTCAGTAAATTGTAAAAGCCTTATCAAAAAGGACTATATTATTTATTTATTACTTTATTCCTAATACCTGGGATATAAGTTCTTAACAAATACTGGATAAATGATAGATGAAATAAGTAATGAGTGTATAAATGCTGGATGAATTAATAAATAGATTAAAGAATAGTCACTGAATTTATAATATTGGAAAATAAATATTGGAAGATGAAAGGAAATAATGTATGCTTTCTGTCTAAGATTGCCGAGTACAGCAAAAACTGATTAGTTTCAGATCACTATTACAAAAATTTCAAACAAAAATGTAGAAATAAAATATTACAAGCATCCAGAAAAAGAATAACAGACACTGGAATTTTTTTTCCATCAATGCATTTTACTAAAATTTTATACTGAGAATATCATCAATTTGATTTAATTTAAAATATTCTTTTTTAAAACTGAAGAAAAATAAGCTGATACCTGGAACGCCACCCAGGTAAGTGGCCACTGTTCCTTTCATTGCTTTGTCCAAGATATCAAGCTGGCTTTGAAGGTCTTCAGCATAGATTATATTTTTTTTAAGTGAAGTCCACAGCTCCAAATTTTTCCTGTTGACTTTAAATTCCAGATGGGAATGTCGATCAGAACACAGACTGATGGCTTCTATTCGAGCCACTACTGTATTTTCAACAGATACTATAACATCCTGAAGAACAAAATTAATACAACATAAGAAAGTACTAGCAGTAATGCCACGTTTCAGTTTTAAATTCAAAACTAAATTTCAGTGATGAAAAACAATGTATGTTAGAACCTCCTCTCTGATTAAAATTTAAAACACTTACTACTAATAATGCTAAAAATAATTTTAAAATACACAGTTTTACAAACTCCAAGTTTAGCTAGAAACTTTGTAAATGTACACTGGCCCCTGAACACTCAATAAACTAACAGAGTTGTTTTTACCAACAAATGGAAGCTAAAGTAATGTTTTAAGTAATATCTTTGTTTATAAGCTTTCCTAACTTCCAAATTTACACAACAAAAAGGAAATTTTGTTGGGGAAGAGATTTGGAAAATTTAAGGTGATTTAATTAGTACATACACCACAACAGAAAAGATTTGTTTATGCCATATAAGAAATCCTACCATAATATGCAGATGCTAGGGAGAAGATGGGGCATAAGAGGGACTCCAGATGAAAAAGGAGAAACCCTAGATAAGCAAAGAAGTTGACTTAACTGAAGGGGATGGATGGGGAAGGGGGGGGACACCCTAATGTACATGATGTACTTTCACAAATATATCAAAGTCAATCACTAAACTGAACTTGAGAAGGAGGGAGGGCGAGGAAGTGAGGTGGGAATTGAGGAAGGAGTTAAATGAGAAATGTGTGAAATGTGTGAATATATGCCTTTATCAGCCTGTATCTACCAAACATGTATGATTACAATGCACCAATTAATATAAAAAATTTAAAAAATAAATCCTAGACTGCAGACCAAGTGCATAAAATGGCTCTGAGAAAGAAAAACCAGGGGCAGCCACTATGTTCCAGAGGACTTAGCAGAAAAAATTATAAAAAAGGAAATGTACACATTTTGATGAACTTTTCAAACTGCTAATAGATTCAAATCACACAAGTTGTTGAGAGTGATATATGCAGATAATTTGTGTGGTATACAGGAAATATAAAAAGTAAGAGGGAGAAAATAAAATTGAAAGTAGGGAGGCATATGTTGTGATGCTTTCCAGGTGGCATGAAGATAAGTCTGAAATGTTTACTTAGGAGTTCAAGATACCTATGATAAGTGAAAAGTCCATAATTAATACATACAGGTTCTTTGAGGAAATCTATTATTGTGTTACAAATAAAGATATGGCTTTAATCTCATTAAAAGAGATGTTCAATTAAGATAATTCTCCAGAATCATCAATGGTATGTGGAATACTCTTAAGAAAAATTGTACATAGATCTTGAGAAGGGAATCTGACAGGCAGAGAAGAGGGCATGGAGACAACACAAAAAGGATAAAATAAATATCAAAACTGGTATGCATTAACCTCCTCCACTGCATTAATGTAGTGTTGAAGATATAATCACACTTTAAAAATATATACACAGAAGCAAATGGAAAGCTGAAATCCAAATGTAGTTAGTTCTTCATATATTGGAGATAGAAGAAGAAAGAAGGGAGGAGGAGGAGGAGGAAAAATAAATTTAGCAGAAACTTTTTTAGGTTGCTTAGGTTTAACCATCAGAAAATCTCTCCAAATCATTCTTTAACATTCAAACATAGCTCCCTTTTTTATTACCGTAGCATTATTCAATTATATGCCTCTTCCTAAAAGCTTCTGAAGGCATCCAAGCCAACTAAATGCATAATCTGCTTGCTGAAACTTGTTGGCATCCATTGTGGATGACACACAGAACTATTAGCCTCTAATAGAAGTTTGAGTAATACAGATCTTCTGATAACTTTCATGTTTCCTTATAATCCAAGACTTTCCTGTTCTTCTTCCTAATTTCCAATAAAGGTTGCCAGCAAGCAGCCAATTGGATCAGTTTTAGCTTCTCTCTTCTTTCCTAATTTACTCACGTGAGAAAAGATTACAAGAGTGAGGAAGCACAAACCCTTTTAATTAAACACTGAAAATCTGAGAGTGGGTTGTTATCAGACTCACTTTTATTTTGTTAGTATAGACTTAATTCTCAAGATGCTTCAAGGACTCTGAGTAAGGGTGGGTCTCTGTGTATTCGGTGATGACTTCAATCAGCCCGAGAATCTGCCTAATCTTAGCCATAGACAATCAGCTTTTCAGTCTCCCCTCCACTTACTTCTCATTTCAGATCTTGAAAATAGGTCAACAAAAGAACAACAACAAAAGAATAATGGACCTTTATTAAGCCTTTACCGATATCCTGGAGACTGTTAAATGCTTTACATAAGTATGTCATTTAATCTTCAAAGCAGCCCTTCAAGATAAATATTATTATAACAAAGAAATGCACACACAAGAAAACATGGTTTATGTAGGTTTAGAGAGAAGGGTACCTGAGAATTTTCGGAGGTGGAGTCCACCAAGGTCAAGGCAAAGGGCACAGTGTTACCAGAAACCAAGGCAAGCATGACACCGGTGCCTGTAGATGGGCGGATATTCAAGGTCATGTTTATTTGCCAACCCTCAGCACTGGATGTGTTACCTGTTTAAAACAATGCAATAGAAGCAGGATAAATGAAGTCCTGAAATGCACCAGAAAAGATTAGTATAATCTGATTAATATTCAAAGACAAATGTGTGATTTTAATTCCCCTTCGCATGGTCCACATATTGTAGGCAAAAGGTTTCTTAAATGCAAGCAAGAACACACAAATGCTTTCATTATTCCTGGCAGAGTCCTGGATTGTGGTGTTAAGGATTACTATGAAGTTGCCTTGTTTGTGCTTTAACAGCTCTTCTCCCTTGCACATTCACCTATGTTCACATATCAAAGTGGTCATATTTTAAAGTACACATTTAGAAGGAAGTTTGACAATTTATTGAAATATTTCTGAGGAAAAGTTGTGGTATAGCTGCCACCACCACCCTATCATTCCTCATTCTAGAGGAGAGAGAAGGATAAATATGATCCATGCACCTGGAGGAGGTAGATAGTTGATACTATCAAACTTCAAAGACATACTCTTAAGTCAACAGTTCATTTTTAAATTAGAATGAGAACTCTTGTTCTGTAAATCTCTTGTTACCTCTCTCTCTCTCTTTTCTTTTCTTTTCTTTCTTAATTACTAGGTTAAGCCAGGCGTGGTGGTGCATGCTTGTAATCTCAGTACTTGGGAGGCTAAAACAGGAGGATCGCAGGTTCATGGCCAGCCTCAGCTACTTAGCGAGTCCCTCCACAACTTAGTGAGACCCTGTTTCAAAATAAGGCTGTGGATGTAGCTCAGAGGCAGAATACGCCTGGGTTTAATCCCTAGTATTTTAAAAAATTTTAGTTTTTTAAAATAAATAAATAAAATAAAAATAAAGCAAAATCTCTAGCAAACTAGTCTGTACCCTAAATAAATGTTCAAGTGTATTAGCACATTTTGCATTGCTATTAAAAAATACCTGAACATATGAACATATTAAGAAAAGAGTTTATTGGTTCACAATTTTAGAGGCTGAAAGTTCAAACACCATGGCTCTGGCTCTGGGGAGAAATGGCAACAGCTGGCATCCTGGCAGGAGCACGTGATAGAAGGAAAGATCTCAAGGGAGAAGCAAACCCAGAGAACAGTGAGGGGCCAGTCTTGCTCTCTTATCAGAACTCATTAATTAAGGACTAAATCAACTGGTTGGCTTAATTCCCCACAACATTGATTCAATCCCCCCATAAAGGGCCTGGAAATGGAACAGGTATGCTCATTTCCAGACACAAACAGTATTTATCTCCATCTCTATATTCTATGTAAAATGCCCACCTCTAAATCAAAATTTTAAATGACATACAAAGACTTAAGAAAAACAACAGATAGTGAAAAGACAAAGTAATCAACATGACCAGACTCAGATGTGACATGGGTACTGGCATTATTAGACAGGAAATTTAAAATAATTATTATGAATATATTGAAGGTGTGGATAAGCTAGACAACATGTATGGACCGATAGACAATTTCTATAGAGACGTAGAAAACTTTAAGAAAGGATAAAATGGAAATGATAGCAATGAAGATGAATTCCTTTGACGTACTAATTGGTAGACTCAAAACAACTAAGGAATCAGTGGACTTTAAGATAGGTCAAATAGGCCACCTGAATCAACCCCAAATGAGTCAGGTTAAATATTAGTAAACGTTAAATAATAATATAAGCGTATTCAACCACCTTGATATTTTTCTTTTATTTATTTATTTATTTATTTATTTATTTATTTATTTATTTATTTATTTATTTGTGGAACTGGGGATTGGACCTAGGGGCATTCTACTTCTGAGCTACACTTTCAGTGCTATTTTATTTTGAAACAGAATCTTGCTAAGTTCCTGAGGATCTCCCTTAAGTTGCTGAGGCTGGCCTTGAACTTGTGGTCCTGCTGTCTCAGATTCCTAAGACCTGGAATTATAGGTGCACCACCACACCTGGCTGTCTTTATCTAATACTCCAGAAAAATTGTATAAAAAGCCAGGCACAGTGGCAGACACCTTTAATCCCAGCCACTGGGATTTCCTATCCTGCAAAAAAAAAAATTAAAAAATCATAAGACTATGGTAGAAATAAGACTATGGCTGACACATAATAGTAATGGATTATTACTGTTTGTCAATAAATAAATTTAGTTATTAATGTTATTAATGAGAAAACAGAAATAACATGGGAAATCACTTACTATAATCTATGCTAAATTGAGCAACTCCAGAGCCAGGATAGTAGGACCCCTTCTCCACAGTGACAAGGCAATGCTTGTTTTGTTTTTCTTGAATAATCTCCTTTACGCCCAAAGCTCCTTGATTCATCAAATTCCAACCTCGTATACATCCATCTAGACGAGGGTTTATCTAACAAATTAAAATACAGGTCAAGGAGTACATTTTAAACTTAAATAAGTCAGACTGATAAGTTGTTTAACTAATTCTAGGTATAGGTTTCATTTAGAGGGAAAATCCTTCCTTTGATGACAATTTGAAATATTTTGAATTTAATCTAAATTTTTCTTTTCAATATGTCCTTCAGATTGCAGTCTTCTCCTGGGACCCTAATGATGTTTAACACTTCAAGTTCCACCTGCCTTTCTGATGTTATCCAGCAATAAGTTCTATATATGCTTGGCTTTCCAGTTCTATATGAGTCTCTGGATGTGATCCTAGGCTCTAGGCTGCATTGTTTTACTTTCTTTGCATTCAAAGCACAAGTTTACTTTGCCAATCCAGACTCTAAATGTCCTCAGGAACAAAAATGTTTACATCCTTTACCCTTCGTCCAAAGCATCCAGTCAGACTCCAGATACAGTAGTCATCCCATAAACTGTTAAGTATTTTTGAATAATTTATTCTACTCTTTTTAAAGAATTGTGATTTATCACTTTCAAAGAATAGGCATATTCATTTTGACATGGCTTAACCAACTTAGATTTACTATCATATCACTGAAAATTTTTAAAAGTTAAAGTAGCTGTGGATTGCCATGAGAGAAAGGTGGGTATAAAGTAGTAAATATTTGTAAAATATTTTTATAAAGGTAAGTGTAAAGTAGTAAAAATTTAATCAACAAGTTTATTTGGTAGGCCCATGATTTCAAATGAAAAATTTCAAAACTCTTCAAGGGCAGTGATTAGTTTACTTCATGAAATCTATTCCATATTTATTTGGAAAACACTATATTCAGAAAATCATCTATTTATTATAAGTAATTTCAGATTATGACAGGGTACAGTTATGCCCCCAGGAAAGATTTCTCCTTATAATAAGTTCCATCTTCTGTACTACCCTTAACCTCCAAGGTCTAAGTCCTAAAATAGTCCTGACAAAGACTTTGAGCTAGCTTCTATAAAATTATATAATTCTGGACTCAAATATACATATTCATATGTTTAACGGATGAGTATGGATCATGATATTAACACTGAACTGACACTTCAGGATTCAAAAATCCACTTCATTGTGAGTGATGCTGAGAATTTAAATGGGCACAAAAATATAACGATCCAAAACCACAATCATTTTCTTTTTTCCTTAATATAATTTCAAGGGTCACTAATATTATTTTTCCATGTTCAATTCAAGTTGTCACACTTGGTGTGTTTAACAAAATAACTTCTATTGACTCTCAGGAAAACACATCTTCAAACCTATTACAGACAAAAGGAATCCATCCATGGTGAATGACAGAAGCTTGGATCATTACCGGTCTAATGAGTGCATTTTCCACTTTCCGAGGGAATCCTGCAAAGTATATTTTGGTGTCCACGAATCCATGTGTAGGTTTAAAAAGGTTTCCGGGTTTATTTATATTCATCACAGCTTCTTTAGCTATTTTAATACTAATGCTATGTTCTAATTCTTCCACAGAAACCTACAATTAAAAAGAAATATTGACAAATAACCAAGTAACACTACATGTCATTTGAAACACTGGTTTGAAAAATCCTATTACATTAATAAATAATTTTCTAAAATAATCATTTTTCTATAATTACTAATTTGTTTCAACCCATTTTTGAAGGCTAACATGATAAATGTGATAAAAATGTGTGTTTAAGGTGATAGCACTTGATTAAAAATTAAGTGGTCAGGCGCAGTGACACACACCTATAATCTCAGTATTTGGAAGGCTAAGACAGGAGGATCATAGGTTCAAGGCTAGCCTCAGAAATTTAGTGAGACCTGTTTCAAAACAAAAGTTAAAAAGGGTTGGGGTGTATTTTGGAGATAGAATACCCTGAGGTTTAATCTCCAATACCAAAATAATAATAATTAAAAAAAGATTGTGTATACCTTATTTTAAAGTTTAAAAAATCAACATTATTATTTAAACATTAAATTGTACTATACATCTTTCAATATCAATATGCCATAAAATTAATATTTAATAATAAGCTATTCTTAGACAACTTTTAAGTGTTCTTATTTCACAATTTAATGATAGTATGCATACGGAATCATTAATGTAAATAAATTCTCAATATAAACTAAGAGAAATTAGTCTGTCTAGTATTCTGTTTAGTATATATGATTTATTTTTCTTCAACATCCAACAGAGATTGAAATAGTAAGAAATCATACACATAAAATTAAGCTGAGGACTTCCGGGAAGATGGCGTCGAAGTGAGACACTGATCAATAGGCTCTGTGAGCTTGATTCAAATCAGCCATAGAGGCAGCTTCTTGACAGAAGAAAAAAAGCAACAAAAAGGTGAACACCGCTATGAAAACTGAAATACAACTGATCAGAATCCAGAAGGCCGACCAGGGAGAACAAAGAAGCCCGTCTGTGCGGCTGCAGTGCCACGCTAGTAATCTTTTCATAGAAGTAATATCAGAGAATTTTCCAAACATAGAAAAAGGACACACAGGTGCAGGAAACATATAGAACCCCCTCTAGACAAGACCAAAGAAGAGGTTCACCACACCACATAATAATCAAGCTGACTAATGTAGAGGCTAAGGAGAGAATTCTAAAGGCAACAAAAGTAAAAGGCCAAGTGACATTTAGAGGCAATCCAATTGGAATCACTCCAGATCTCCCAAACCAAGTCATGAAAACCAGGAGGGGCTGGAATAACATATTCCAAACTCTGAAAGAAAATAACTTGCAGCCAAGATTCTCCTACCCAGCAAAACTCTCTTTCAAAATTGATGGAGATATAAAAACCTTCCATGACAAACAGAAACTGAAAGCATTTATGTTTTCCAAACCAGCACTAGAGTAAATACTTAAAAAGATTAACTACAAAGAAGAACTAACAAGTAAACGTCAGAACCAGAGAAATAATAATTTCCAGGAAGCAAACAACTAAGCAAAGAACAAACACTACTGCAAACAGAAGTCAAAACTCAAGATGTTAAGAATTAAAAATCATCTCTCAATAATCACACTGAATATAAATTGTCTCAACTCCCCAATAAAAAGGCGCAAGGTGGCAAAATGGATCAAAACCCAGAATCCATCTATATGCTGCCTGCAAGAAACACACCTTACAAGCAAAGATTCCCACAAACTAAGGGTGAAGGGCTGGAGTAAGGTAATCCACATGCCAATGGAACTCGAAGACAAGCAGGAGTAGCAACTTCGATATCAGGTAAATTAGATTTCAAGCCTAAATTCATCTAAGAGACAAAGAAGGTCACCTTTTACTAGTAAAAGGAACAAAACAGCAAGAGGAAATAACAATTATCAACATCTATGCCCCCAAACATAAGTGCAGCCACTTTCATAAAACAAACTCTGCATAATATAAAGTCACACATAGATCCCAATACACTAATACTAGGAGACTTAAATACTCCTCTCACATCACTAGACTGATCTTCTAAAAAAACAGGTCAGTAAAGATGCTTCAGACCTAAATAATACCATAAATGAAATGGACCTGTTAGACACATACAGAATATTTCACCCAACTACAGCTGAATTCACATTTTTCTCAGCAGCGCGTGGAACCTTCTCCAAAATAGACCACATTCCGGGCCACAAAGAGAGCACTGGCAAACTCAAAAAATGTAACATAATTCCCTGCATCTTTTCAGACCACAATGGAGTGAAATTAGAAATCAACTCTAAGAAGACCCAGAGTAACCATGTAAAAACATGGAGACTGAACATCACATTGATGAATGAGGAATGGGTCATAGAAGAAGGGGAGAAATTAAAAAATTCCTAGAAACCAATGAAAACAGAGACACAATATATCAAAACCTCTGGGACACCCTAAAGGCAGTACTAAGAGGGAAATTTATAGCACTGAGTGCCCACATAAGAAGAACAGAAAATCACCAAATAAATAACCTAATGACACAGCTCAAAGCCCTTGAAAAACAAGAACAGTCTAATCCCAAAGCCAGTAGAAGACAGGAAATTATGAAAATCAGAGCAGAAATTAATGAAATAGAGAATAAAAAAATACAGAAAATCAACAAAACCAAAAGCTGGTTTCTTGAAAAAATAAACAAGATAGATAAACCATTGGCCATCCTAACCAAAAGAAAGAGAGAATCAACCCAAATTACCAAAATAAGAGATGAAAAAAGTGACATTACCACCAACAGTGCAGAAATACAAAGGATCATCAGAAACTATTTTGAAAAACTATACTCCAACAAAATGGAAAATCTGGAAGAAACGGACAGTTTTTTAGATACATACAACCTTCCTAAATTGAGCCAAGAAGAAATAGAAAATTTAAATCAACCAATAAAAATCAAAGAAATAGAAACAGCAATAAAAAGTTTACCATCAAACAAAAGCCCAGGGCCAGATGTTTTTTCAAGTGAATTTTATAAAACATTTATGGAAGAGCTAATCCCAATACTCCTCAAACTATTCCGTGAAATGGAAAGAAACGGGACCCCCTCAAACACTTTCTATGAAGCAAACATCACATTAATACCAAAGCCAAATAAACATAGCTCAAGAAAAGAAAACTATAGGCTTATATCACTGATGAACTTAGATGCAAAACTGCTAAACAAAATACTAGCAATGCACATTCAAAACCACATAAAGAAAATTATACACATAACTAAGTCAGGTTCATCCCAGGGATGCAAGGCTGGTTCAACATGCGAAAAATAATACATGTAATACACCACATGAAGAGACTCAAAGACAAAAATCACATGATCATCTCAATTGATGCTGAAAAAGCGTTTGATAAGATTCAACACCCATTCATGCTAAAAGCACTGCAGAGAATCGGAATAGAAGGAATTTACCTCAAAATTATAAAGGCAATATACAATAGGCCTACAGCCAAGATCATATTAAATGGAGAAAAACTGCAAGAGTTCCCACTAAAAACAGGAACAAGACAAGGATGTCCATTATCACCTCTTCTGTTCAACATAGTAGTTGAGACTCTAGCCAGACCAATAAGGCAAGAGAAGGAAATCAAAGGGGTAATTTGGGAAAGAAAAACTAAAACTATCCCTCTTTGCAGATGATATGATACTACACCTAGAAGACCCAACAAAATCAGCCAAAAATTGTTGATCAACAAATTCAACAAAGTGTCTAGATACAAAATCAATCTTCAAATATCAGAAGCTTTCCTGTATGCCAACCATAAAACCACTGAAAAAGAAATCCAAAAAATAATTCCACTCACAATACCACCCCAAAAAATAACATACTTAGGGATAAACCTAACCAAAGAGGTAAAAGACCTCTATGAGGAAAACTACAAAAAGCTGAAAAAGAAATTGACGAAGACCTTAGAAGACGGAAAAATCTACCATGCTCTTGGACAGGTAGAATAAATATCATCAAAATGGCCATCCTCCCAAAAGTGATCTACAGATTCAATGCTATACCCAAGAAATTACCACGGTCACTCCTCACAGACATAGAAAAATCAGTCCTTAAATTCATTTGGAACAACAAAAGCCAGGATAGCGAAAGTAGTTCTTAGTAACAAGAACTATGTAGGAGGTATCACAATACCTGACTTTAAACTTTACTACAAAGCCACAGTAACAAAAACAGCATGGTGTTGGAACAAAAACAGACACACAGACTAATGGAGCAGAATAGAAGATTCAGAAACAGACCCATGTGCTTACAGTGAACTGATTTTTGACAAAGGAGCCAAAAACATGCACTGGAAAAAAGATAGCCTCTTTAACAAATGGTGTTGGCAAAACTGGTTAACCATATGCAGGAAAATGGAAATAAACCCCACTTTCTCACTTTGCACAAGAGTCAACTCAAGGTGGATCAAAGACCTGGAAGTCAGGCCAGAGACCTTGCAACTACCTGAAGAGGGCACAGGCCCAACACTTCAACACATAGGCACAGGTAAAAACTTTCTCAACAAGACCCCAAAAGCACAAGCAACTCAAAGGAAGATTAATACATGGGATCGCATTAAACTGAAAAGCTTCTGGGCAGCAAAGGAAACTATCAAGAACCTCAACAGAGAGCCCACAGAGTGGGAGAAATTTTTTGCCAGCTACTCTTCTGATAGAAGACTAATATTTAGGATATACAGAACTCAAGAAACTCACAGCTAAGAAAATAACACAATCAAAAAATGGGAAAAGGATCTAAATAGACACTTCACAAAAGAAGAAATACAAATGGCCAATAAATGTATGAGGAAATGTTGAACATCATTAGCAATCAGAGAGATGCAAATCAAAACTACCTTGAGATTTCACCTAACTCCAATCAGAATGGCAACCATCAAGAACACAAACAACAGCAACTGTTGGTGAGGGTGTGGAGAAGTGGGAACCTTAATACATTGTTGGTGGGATTGCAAATTAGTGCAACCACTTTGGAAAACACTATGGAGGATCCTCAGATGAATGGGAATGAACCTACGATATGATCCAGCATTATCACTTCTGGGTATCTACCCAAAAGAACGGAAACCAAACTATTAGACCAACACATGTGTATCTATGTTTATAGCTGCACAGTTTACAATTGCCAAACTATGGAACCAGCCAAGATGTCCATCAACAGATGAATGGATTACAAAACTATGGGATATGTATACAATGGAATTTTACTCAGCCATAAAGAGAACAAAATCACGTTATTTGCAGGAAAATAGATAGAACTGGAAAACATTATTTTAAGTGAGATTAATCAGTCACAAAAAGTTAAAAATCGAATGCTCTCCCTAGTATGTGGAAGCTACAGAGAAAATGGGACATAAGAAGGACTCCAGATGAAGAAGGAGAATCCTTAGGTGAACAAAAAATTTGACTTAACAGAAGGTGATTGGGGGGGGGACACCCTAATGAGCATGATGTACTTTCATGAACACGTCAAAGTCAATCACTAAACTGACCTTGAGAAGGAGGGAGGAGGAGGGATTGGGGCGGGAATTGGGGAAGGGTTAAATGAGAAATGTGTGCATGTATGCCTTTACCTATAGTAGCTTGTACCTAACAAAGATATGTGATTACAATGCACCAATCAAAAAAAGGATTTGTTAAAGTTACACCAGGAGATTTTTGATCTATGTAATACGGAGCCCATTTCTATTAATGTGGCAGAAACAGCTAAGATATTTGTAGATTGGCTTCAAGCCTTGGTTACTACCTGGCCCTCATTTACCACCTTGCTGGGAGTAGTTATTAGAGCAACAGCAATAGTTTTCTAGGCTTATGCATTCTACCACTTGTTGTAGGCCTTGTGATTGATGCCTTTGTTAGTATACAAGCAGATTTACATGGAATAAAACTGCAAGCACTGTCTTGCACAGGGCCTGGTAGTCAGTGATGGGTTCAATTTCTCAGGGCAATATCAACCTAAGACAGGGCTCGTTGAATGACTCATTGAGGCTCCATGATGGGTAAGATTATGCACCTGGTAGGAAACGACCTAAGACAGGCACAGTCCTTCGTGCATTTTAAAATAAAAACGTGGGAGTTGTGTGAGCCCAGCTGGGCCCTTTCCCTCCTGGCATTTGCTATCTGCATACATGAGTAATTATACTGATTATTCTGCTATGGCTACTTTGGTGTCTCGAAATCTGGTGATTGCTCCTAGGATGCGTAGATGAAAGACCCTCCTACTTCTGAGAAAGTAAATATATGACTCTAAAGGTTTATGGTTTTATGACTCTAGAAAGTTTGCTTGACCAGGCTATGTTAAGAATGTGGGCTATACGTGGAAAACAAAGAAGTGCTAATTGTGCTCTGACAATGATTGATATGTCGTAAATGTATACGTAACCCTGTTGTACTCAAGAAATGTATAAAAAAATGTGCTGAATAATAAAAATTTTAAAAAATAAACGAGAAGGAAATAAAGCTTGTAAGCATAAAAAAAAGTTAAGCTGAAATTTTCTAAATTTGAATGTAGTTTAGGTTCTAAAAAATGGTTAGAAGTGATGGTAGAGAACATTAAAAAAAAAAAAAAAATCCTCCCAGAAAAACAATGTGAAGAGCCATTGCTGCAAATGTTCAGGTAAAACTATTATGATAGGTTTTTAAATCTTTGTTTATTAATTAAAAATAGAAGCTAAAAAAGCCTGGCATGGTAGTGGACACTTGTAATCCCAGGACTTGGGAGACTGAGACTGGAGGATCTGGGTTCGAGGCCAGCCTCAGCTACTTAGGGAGGCCCTCTGCAACTTAGTGAGACCCTGTTTCAAAATAAAGAATATAAAATAGGGCGGGGGGGGGGATAGAATGCCCCTGGGTTCCATTTCTAGTACTGAAAAAAAAAAAGCATATTAAAACACCAGTATAAGAAGAGAAAGACTATCCTCAAAGTAAAACAAATTTATTTAAACCTGGTCAACACACTGTTCTTAATATGTCCTAGTAGCAGTGTGTGTGTGTGTTGGGGGGGGTTACTGATTGAAGAATTTTATTCCAATCACTAGTCCAGTCTTTAAAGAGTTTCTTGACTTCGCCTTCAGGACCTGATTTTTACTTGCTTCCCATACATTCTTGCCATTCCTTCTTAGTCTCTTGACTGGATCCTTCTCAACTTTTAGTGTAAAGCCCCAGGGTTCAGTGCCCCAGGCCACTTTCTTCTAATCATACAAGTATTTTAAGTGAGACTCTATAGGATCCAGTCTTCAGTATTCAAAAAATTTGGGGGTGGGGAACAAATTTAGTTGTCAGTTGGCATTACAAAATGCTAGACACTATGCAATATGCAGAGTAGTCATGCAAAATAAGTAATAAAGTATTCAGTATGCTGAAAACCTTCTGAATAATGCTTTTAGGTATTTATTTAGGGAATCCTCATGCTTATTATCTAAGCTAAACACAAAAAAAATTTGTTACACCACATTATTATTCATTAGATTTTTCAAGAATTCATTAATCTTGTCAACCATAATACTTGTCAAAGTTTACTTCTATACATGGAATAATGTGAGAGCTACAAGTGAAGACTTATACTAGGGTGTTGCTATCAGTAATGCTAATTTTCCAAAATGTTGAGAGTATCTTGACAAAAATCAAAACAAACATCATTCTATCTTTTTTTTTTTTTTTTTTTTTGCAGTACTGGAGATTGAACTCAGGGGCATTCTACCTCTGAGCTATACCCCCTGCCCTATTTTTTATTCTTTATTTTGAAACAGGGCTCACTAAGTTGTGGAGTGCCTCACTATGCAGCTGAGGCTGGCCTCGAACCCGGATCCTCCGGTCTCAGCCTCCCAAATGCTGAGCTTACAAGCAAGCGTGAGCCACCATGCCTGGCTAGATATAATCATTTATAAAGCAGCAATATTTATTTCCCTGAGTTACAGTCATGCACTTTAGTTACAGTTATTATTTATTAGTAATAAATTAATAATTGCATAGCCTATGTTATTTATCTGAATTACCAATTTTAGGTTATACATTTTTCTTTTTCTTTTTCTTTTTGTGGTACTAGAGATTGAACTCAGAGGCATTCTACCACTAGGCTATACCCCTAGCCCTTTTTATTTTGAAGCAAGAGTCTTCCTAAGTTACTATACTTCTGGCTTCAAATCTAGAATCCTTCTGTCTCATCCTCCCAGACTGTGATTATAGGCATGCACCACCATCTGGTTCTTAATTTCTTATTTCTTGAAATTTTTAAATAATTTAAAAGTAGTGAAACAAATTATATCAACAAAATATTTCAATTTATACATGAATTTAAATTGATACTTGTCAAATAAAGTGCTTACTTAGAATGTTTATTTTAAATAATTCATGTGCTAAATTATTTTGAAACACTACAATTTATTAACAAGCCATCAAGAGTATAAGCCAGTAAAAACATAATGCAGTAATAATTTTTTTATAATAAGTGATATGAAGTTAGAAATCCTATTTATATTATTGGGTTAAAATTCATAAATTGTTAAAATGGTGAGTTAAGAATTTAAGAAAAATAGCCAGCACCACATTTATTAGCACATTAAAGTTGTTCACTAATTTTCTTGGAAGTGATATTGTTTCATTTTACTTTTATATGAAATTATATTCAGCTTATAGAGATTTTAATTAAAAGATGAGCATGTCATTAAATAGCAGTTTAATGAGTATCATAAGCATTGAAGATAAAACATATGGAATGAAATAGCTGTCTTGCAGCCAGCCTAAAATCCTGCCTTTAAAAGTAGCATTCAGAGGCAATTCTTTAGAAGACACTATCAGCAGCCCAAGGTCTTAACCTCCCACACTACAAATATACTTTCTTTATACATACTAAATGCAACCTAAAAAATTTATCTATATTCTACTTAAAACAACCAATATTTTCAACTTATTCTCTGGGTTAAAAAAATTACTATTTTTGTTCTCTCTAAAATGATTTTACTAGTAGCAATTTGGGGAAATTCGGTAGTAGAGCACATTCTGGAAATATCTGTGCACATCAAACATTTTTCAACATACATGTAGCAGGAAAGCTGGAGAAGCAAAGCTACACTAATGAGAGCATCAGGAGAAACTAGAGAATTTTAGTGATTTCTCAAACAGTTGCATTTGGTCCTGTGCAGACAATGTTGTTTTAGATTTAAGAATCTAAAATCTATAGCTACTCAAGAACCAACAGCTCTTGAGGGTGAACCACATCTTTGGACAATGGAGCTTTGCTCACACCTCTATTGTGATGTTTTTCATGTTACATTGCATTGGTTTATGAAGCAGCATTAGCTGCTCAACTGTGAGGTATTATATTAAGCTCAAGAGTAAGGAAAATCTCTTGCTGTGTTTCTGCCCCATTGAACTCGGGAACGCGCACTTTAAAAATGCTCAGTAGAAGTACTTGAGTGGGTAAATAAAGGAATGAAATAATTGAATGATGATCTCACAAGACTTCTCAATGCAGACTTCTCACCAGCTCTCAAAGCAATATGAATAGTCTTTTAGACACCAATTCTAAGATGAAGTGTTTCTTTTTTTAGCTATATTCTGCTGAAACAGCAATGATGACTGCAGAAAAGATTTCTCTCCAATATCAAAGAGCAATAATCTTTTCTCCAGGAATAGTATCATTTTAATAGTAGATTAAAAAGATTATCATGATTATTAAAATAAAGAATATTGGGGTATGTTAAAGTGTTATTTCTAAACACTCTGATTGATTTCCACTAATGTGTACTGCATGTACAAAACTGACTACTTATCTATATGCTTATATTTAAAATTGAATTAGCTTCTGACTTTGTTACTACATGTATTTTCTTCTTTTAAAAAATATTTGTGGAAATTGAGAGTATTTATCCTTGATCAATGATGTCTTTCACCAAACTATTACAATTACTAGTGATCCCTGACGTACAGGGGAGCCACCATTTTTCACCCAATAATGGCTTCTAAAAAAGATTAAAAAAAATTAAACAGGTAACTAAAAACAATTTTAGTTATAGAAAGTCTTGTTAAGTGAAGGTATCATTTCTCAGACTGTTTCAGAGATTTACCGTGTGTAGGATATACTTCATGTAACATTAGATAATCCAACCCATTTTGGTTTCCTATCATTATAAAGATAAATTATGACTTTATACAAATGGCATCAAAGTGGGAATATCTTTATGAAATCTCTAAAACATACCATATTCCACAGGCCATTATTAATAATATTGCCTCCAGCTGTGATTTTGGTTGCATACTCATTCTTAAATTGAACTTCAATCTTCCCACCACGAAGTGCAATTAGGAGCCAACTTGAGTGATCGAGAGATTCTGCATACAGTATAACACCCTCTGAATCATATGTCCGGAAATCAAATTCAGCTGAAAATCTAATACAATGGATAAAGAAACATAATAGTGAGAAATATGGAAGGATCAATGCAGTATGTTCTTTTTCTTGTACTGCCAAACAGTAATATGCTGAAATATTCAGCTATTTATTCCATACCCTGCAATGAATAAAAGAGAAGGGAAAAATTAGATTGTATATTATCTTGGGCTACATGTGTGTTTAAAATCCAGTTATTACATTTTCTTGCTTATTCTTAAATCTTTTTCTCAGTGATGCTTTGGTAATTTTTCATCTTTTTTGGCATATGTTATGAAAACATCTTTCAAATCCTAGAATTAATACACATGTATAAATATTAGGCATATTTTATCTATCCTGGAGCCTTTTTATACACAGTAAAGATGTGTGTGTGTATTGTGTGCATGTGTGTGTAGGTGTGTGCTTGCTGTACCCATATGTGATTAGTAAAAGATGTTCCAATTTCATGATTGGTATACCTGCCAAAAGGTATGTTTTCTCTATGATTTCACATGTGTCAGGAAGAAATCACTCACTAAGCTCTACAAAATATCATCTCGATGATTGTAAACAGAAATAAGGCTTCAAGTGTAGCAAGGATGGTAGAATAAAAAACTTTAGGCCATGGTCTCTGAAGAACAGCAGAAATGTTCTTCATTACCCACTGGCCACGGGCCTCAATAATGGCCACAGATGACCATGAATGTGAGCAAGCCAAGGCACAATCACCATGGTGGACATCCTACCAAGTACACTAAGATTATGTGGAATGTGACTTAAGAGGCTTTAAATTCATCAAGAAAAGAGTAGAGACACACATTCCTGCCAAAAGGAAGCAAGAAGAAATGAGCAACGTCCTGGCAGCCAGGAAGAAAGTGACTCCCAAGGCAGTCTGAGCTCCCTCTCCTCTTGGTAAATAATGAAGCCTTTACAGAAAGCAAAACAAAACAACAACAAACCTCTTTAAAACACATCTGTTATGTTTGTTTAAAAAGTTCTCAAAAACTTGAATTGCATAAGTCACTGAAGTAGAATACATGGAAGGAAAGTTTGTATGGGAGATCTGAGCTCTGGCAGTGCCTATTGCTATCAAGACTCAGGACATATATACAAAACAGGCCTTACAGAAAAAGAAAAGCTTAGAGATGCTGGATTTAAAAATAGCATGTGATGATTCAGTGCCCTTAGAACACATTAATGACAATCAGCATTGAAATTTCAAGGGACCAGCCAAGAAAATAATATAAAGAAGACAAACAGGGAAGAGGAAACATAGTTGTATAACTACTAGCTATCTAAGTTAAATAAATGTAAGTTAAAGAATCTAGGACTTTTCAAAATTACTAGATGAAAATTCCCATGTCCTTTTCCCAATATATAATAGTAATGGTGTAATAGAGGCATCATGTGTGATGTGGCACAGATCTTCTTCAGAAAGAACAAAGAAGAAAAATTGACAGAATAAACTTTTGCATCTTTAGAATTCCAAATAAATATCTGAAAGAGAATAAAGTATGTTGAATGGATCACAATGTAGCAGGAATTTACTGGCCTCAGCTCCTATTTTAAAAGAACCATTTGGCTTGGAATAAGGACTTCTATCCTTTTTCATAATTATCTCAGCATTTTGATGATATGAAGCATGGATTATCTTGCCAAAACTCAAATATGTATATGGTCAGAATCTTCCAGAAGTTGATCCTTTTATGGAGATAATTTCCTTTTCTTTGTAAAATCATGCTAAAATGGTATTTCAAAGAGTTGTGTACTGCATATATTGTTTCTGGAATATATCATCAGCATATTGATTCATTACATTGGAGAATAATTCATTCTGTTTCAGAAATATCATAGAGCCAGGCGTGGTGGCGGACGCTTGTAATTTCAGCATCTGGGAGGCTGAGATCCGAGGATCCGAGTTCGCAGCCAGCCTCAACTACTTAGTGAGGCACTATGCAACTTGGTAAGACCCTGTTTCAAAATAAAGAATAAAAAAAAATTGGGGCTGGGGGTATAACTCGGAGGTAGAATGCCCCCAAGTTCAATCCCCAGTACCCCCCCCCAAAAAGTATCATAGAATGGAAAATTCATGAAGCTATATTTTTAATACATATGTACATTTATATGCAAATAATTTTAAGAAGAAATAAATGAATAATAAAGAAATCAATAAATACTAAAAATAATTATTAGGCCGATTCTGATCCAATGTTAAGGGTCAGACTATTTTGAGTTGCCAATGAGAGATGAATTCTCTGAACAGTTTTAAAAATATAGTATAATTATAAATTTTAGCTCTCATTAGTCTCACAGCAAGAAAAGATTGTATCTAATATGTCTCACTATTAGACATACTTTGTTCTGAGATGTTTATGTAGAAAACCAGATAATGGGAAAACAGAATGTTGTAACAGCACAATTGCATAAGTGAATCTAAGAATAATTTTCAGTGCTCTTTACTGATAAGATTTCTATGAATTATTGAATGAATAACTATGTATATAACAAATTAAATTCTAGAAAGCATGTTTGTGTAAGAAATTTTAAGGTTTAGACTTTATGACAAGCTTCAAATACACTTCCTTCCCATTATTCCAACAAAATTCCAATTTCTGTATTTTAGTTTCAACAATGTATGGCTCCTAGAAAATCTGACAATAAGTAGAACCATGATTCACAACCCAACTTCTCTCTCCATAAAGTCAGTCTAACTACAGGCATAGAATAAAGTATTTAGTCAAATAAAACCATGTAACCATTTCTTTAAACTATCACTTATATAATCGTAAGAATTTTCCGAATTCTGAATCTACTGATATTCTAAAAACAATAATGAGTGTTTTTAGAATTTTTTAGAGTTTTCATACAATGTATAAAAATAATAAATATTTGGTAAGTATATTAGATATAATTTTCCAGCTTCTTAGTAAATATGTATTTACTAGAAAATGATGAATGATGAAATAAAGTAAAATAATTATTGGAGAATGACTCAAAAATTTTCTAGTGTAAAAATTATGTTTGAAGGAGAAAATTATTTAGGTTCCCCAAATCACCTGGTTGACAAAATACCTAAATTATCTGATGGATAATATAATTCTATACATTTTAAACATTTATCCTCTGTTTTTTCCTGATTTACTTTTAGAAATTATCACCGATATTGGTTCCTCACCTGGTGGTTTCTGGCAAACGAAATTTTAAATATAAAACAACTCCTGCAAACTGCTCTGCCAAATAAAGTAATTCATAATTTTTGTCAAGATTTAAGGGAAGGCACACTGGAACAGCCTGGAAAAAAAAAGAAACAGAAAAAAATGCATATATTATTGCTTGGTATTTGTGTCAGGTCATGCAGTCTTTCTATGGCTTTTACTGTATCCTCTATTATACACTAAAATAAATTAAGAACACCTTTAGTAATAATTAAGCAGTAACTTTCACTTACTTCAATATACTCTCCAAGAAAGTATCTGTTTTAAAGTGTTATTTGGTGTGTATATCTTTATATTTTTGTCTTTAATATTTCCTTTGCAAATCTCAGTGCTAAACACATTTTTTTCCTTCAAGTATCAACATGTATGTCTTATAATTAAAAGTCAGTTATGATGCCTTCTACGAATTATATATGAAATTTGCTTGTATTTGGAATCAGAAATAGGTGGAAGAGTTAA
Source organism: Graphiurus murinus (assembly GCA_004027655.1). Taxonomy (NCBI): domain Eukaryota; kingdom Metazoa; phylum Chordata; class Mammalia; order Rodentia; family Gliridae; genus Graphiurus; species Graphiurus murinus. Next base: position 45,000 of record PVLC010002120.1, on the reverse strand, counting down.
TATACCAATAAAAGGCTCTCATTCATTCACTCATTCATTTATTAAGAAAAAATTCTGAGCAGGAATATGATATGTAGTTAGTGAAGGAAGTACTGAAAGACATAGAAAGAATAAACAAATTATCTTAGTCTCCAAAGAATTCTTAAGAAAGTTATTTGAAGGTATCACACCTCTTATCATCTACTTGTTTTCTAAGAATGACAATAAAAATTCAAATGGAAAATTATTTCGGAGTCGGGCGTGGTGGCACACGCTTGTAATCCCAGCATTTGAGAGGCTGAGACTGGAGGATCCGGGTTCGCGGCCAGCCTCAGCTACCTAGTGAGGCCCTCTGCAACTTAGTGAGACCCTGTTTCAAAATAAAGAATAAAAAATAGGGCTTGGGGGTATAGCTCGGAGGTAGAATGCCCCTGGGTTAAATCCCCAGTACCGCCAAAAAAAAAAGAAAAAGAAAATTATTTAGAATTATGTTCTTAGAAAAAAATAAAGATATTTGAGGGGAATTGTGTATATAATGCTATTATTAAATATAGGCCTAGAAATAATATTTCATTTCCATTTGGAACTTTAATAAATCTATTCCAGGTTGGATGGCAATAAGTAACTACAGAAAATACTGAAATAACAAGGGAGTAAAGTACAAAATAAACATTTCAGCATGGCATTTTAATTAAGTAATACCAAAGTTACTACGTATGCTCACTAGGTTACCTTTTCTTTCTTCACCAAGTAAGTAGCATGATATTGAATGGTGTGTTTTTCTGGACTTAAAGAGCTTTGTCTTGGTTACATATATAGAGATAGATGCATACACATAGTGAAATTATTATTTAGGAATTCTTTTTTTTTTTTTTTTTTTTTTTTTTTTGCGGTACTGGGGATTGAACTCAGGGGCATTCTACCTCCGAGCTACACCCCCAGCCCTATTTTTTATTCTTTATTTTGAAACAGGGTCTCACTAAGTTGTGGAGTGCCTCACTAGGTAGCTGAGGCTGGCCACGAACCTGGATCCTCTGGTCTCAGCCTCCCGAATGCTGGGATTACAAGCGTGCGCCACCATGCCCGGCTTATTTAGGAATTCTTAAAAATCTGGCTCATGTATTTTTTCACCTTCATATATTAAAAAAAATCCTAGGATTGGAAAGTTCACTAGAACATGATCCTTAGGATAAAAAAGCATTTCAGATGTTGACCTGTTTATTTCAGTAAGGCAAAACTATAACTTACCTACAATATTTAATTCTTGGGTCAATTATGCATTAAATCACATATATACATTTTATGTGCAATATAATTATTCATCATAGTGAGATTCAAAGTGACACATTCATACATGCACACATCACTTGATGTATTTTCCTCTGTATCCCATCCCCTTTCTACCTTGCACAAGTTAGTAAGATTGGTAGTGATGCCATTATATATTTCATTTATGGACATAGTATTATTTGAACTCTTTTTTCCTCAATTGCCTTTTTTCTCTCCCCATATCAGATCTCCATTCCCTTCCATTATTCCATTGGTTTTTCTTTTCATATATCTGAAGTCTCTTTTGTTTCATTTTCTCTCTAGCTTCCACATATGAGAGAACACATAATACCCTTAACTCTCATAGATTCACTCATCTCATTGGGTATAATATTCTCTAGTTTCATCCCTTTTGCTCCAAATGACAACTATTCATTAAATCTGATTGGCTAAAAGCAAGTTTGAGAGACACAGATTAACAAAATTAGTCTCTAAATTTTGATGTACATAAACTCCACTAAATCTTATTCTGACAATGTTGTTTCCAACTGAAAGCTTAGGAGCACGTACTAACATGCCTTATTCATTATCAAACTTGTCAGAGTGGAATACAGAATAGTAGACACTGGAAAATGTTTTCACTAAAATGTATTTTTTAGCCAGGCCTGGTGGCGCATGCTTGTAATCCCAGCATTTGGGAGGGTGAGACTGGAGGATCCGGGTTCCCGACCAGCCTCAGCTGCTTAGTGAGACCCTGTTTCAAAATAAAGAATAGAAAAATAGGGCTGGGGATGTAGCGTGGAGGTAGAATGCCCCTGAGCTCCATCCCCAGTACCGCAAATAAATGCATAAATAAATAAATAAATAAATAAATAAATGAATGAATGTATTTTTTTCTTCACAAAGAGAATATTAATCTCTGCTTTCCTTGTTTCCTTAGATATTCACTGTGCATGTGGCAAACATATACAGGCTATAGATGAGTATTCTCTAAACTGTACTCTTATAAGCTTTTTTTTAAACACAGACACTAAGTGTCCCCCATTTTTATGACTTGCATGACTAGAGTGAGTAGACAAATTATGACTTACAGCCTGCTTAGAACTATAGCATTTATTACAGAACAACTGTATCTTCCTGACTTACTTCAGCTATGTAGAAACAAGTGCCTAGATCTCTCACTTTAGAAAAGAGGCAAGAAGTTTAGCACTATAAAATGTTTACCTCACAACTCTTCTGATCTTGGGCAAGTTTGAATCCTTTCTTCCCATCACAATAGCAAGAGTAACCCCCAGGGTGATTGACACAAAGTTGAGCACACACATTCTCCAAGCATTCATCTACATCTGGGGTAAAAAAAAACAAACAAAAACAAAACATAAACTTTACTAGCCCCTAAATGTTCAATCCAATAGGCAGAAGAGCATTCCAATTTTAGTATGATATAATTGATGACAATAAATCCTTAGGGAAAGAAATGTTAATTCATCAAATCATATTAAATATTTGATCTGGAAATTTAAATGAGTTATATGTATATTTTTATTTATTTACATACCCCAAACAAATTTATAACTTTTAGTACTTTAATAATAGTGTAACAGTTATAACAATTTTCTGATTTTTGAATTTGAAGAAAAAATGATTGAAGGTTTCAACTGCCATTTCTGATTACATGAATTTCCTTGTGATTACATTCTAATTTTTTGCTTTCAAGAAAAGGAAAGAGAAGAAATGGGATGCAGAATAGGAGGGTAAGCCAAGAAAGGGAAGGATAAGGAAGAGAAGAAAAAAAATGTCTTTTAACTAAAGAAAGTGAATACAATGGGGGATTAAATGATAGTATAAAAAACATTTGACCTGGGCGTGGTGGTGCACGCTTGTAATCCCAGCACTTGGGAGACTGAGACAGGAGGATCGCAGGATCATAGACAGCCTCAGCTACTTAGTGAGGCTCTCCTCAACTTCGTGAGACCCTGTTTCAAAGTAAAAAAATAAAAATTAGGGCCGGGGTGTAGCTCAGAGGTATAATGCCCCTGGTTCAATCCCCACTACCACAAAAATAAAATAAAAACAAACAAACAAAATTTGACTTCTTATAAAATGCATTAATTAAAAGTGGCAATAGATTTAAGAGCACATCTTTCTTTCTCATGTTTTAAAGCCTCACTGTGATATGACCTTCCATATTGTGAAATCTTCGATCTGGTCCCTATCCCTCTCTATATTTTGAGGAAATCATTCTTGAAAATTTGTAATAATGTGCTTTTATGCTGAAGTACACTTTAAGGCCACATAAAATACTTAATATTTTCATTGGATATATGCATGTGGTCTTTGAAAATCCCCAAATTCATTATCTCATATAAAGTCTCAGAAAAGACTTTCAATTAGATCTTCACAGTTAATGCCTCCTTGAATGCACTAAAGCTGTATAATTATGATTAAAGTTATATATATATATAGTAATTTATGAAGATTTTAAAATGTTATTAGTTGAATACTACTACAATATAGGTGTTGGAGTTGGCTAAAGAGAAATCTGAAAATTCCTAGGGTTTACCACAGTAATTACTATCTGAATTGGTAAGAGTAGAAATGGTATGTGGAGCGAATATTTTAGTAAGTGTGTGAAAAGGTAAGACATAAAAATTTCAAGAGGAACATATATAGTTGGAAAAAGTCTATTCTAAAATTATAATTGATTTAGGCAAATTAATAGAGACAGAAAAGTAGATTAGAGGCCATCAGGAGTCACTTCTAATAAGGTAAGGAATAAGAGGAAACTTATTAATGATTACAGAATTTATGTTTGGAGTGAATAAGTTTTGGAAACAGTCAGTAGTGTTGCCTGCATGACAGTGAGTACATAACTAATGCCACTGAACTCTACACTTAACATTGGTATATGAGTACATCATATGTCACACATATTTTTACATAGTAGAAAAATTATTATTGATTTGATTAGTTTTAGCCATAATATTAAATTCATTCTGAAATTTTAACATTTAAAAATGGGTTTTAAATAATTCATATATCAGTATTTATTTAAACAACAATACTACTATGCTTAAGCTACCTGAAGTACATATGGCAACATATGGAAAAGCCAGGTGTGGTGGCACACACTTGTAATCTCAGTACTTAGGAGGCTGAGAAAGGAGGACCACAGGTTCAAGGAAAGCCTCAGCAAGTAGTGAGACTCTGATCAACCTAGTGAGACCCTGTTTCAAAATAAAAAATAAAATAGGGATGTGGGTGCAGCTTGGAGGTAGAATGCCCCTGGGTTTAATCCCCAGTACCACATTAAAAAAAAAAAAAAGCAAGAGCGAGAGCACTCAAGGGGCTGTCCAGATCCATAGGCAGTGACATCACTGATCAATATTCCTCAGCAATCTAGAGCACAGTTGTCATTTGGTTATAGTAACATAATTTATTACGTTTTACACATAGAATAAGTGACTAAAATGCACTGAAAATATTAGAATAAAACCTAAGGATTTTAATGAGGCTCATTGTTTCCCTCCCATGATTTAAGATCCTATCTTTTACATATATATGGTGTGTGTGTGTGTGTGTGTGTGTATGTTGCGTGTTTTGTTTTGTTTTCTTGCTTTCAGATTGAAATTTTCTTTATCTTTGGATACTATTTAAATATTGTGAAAATACATTAATTTGCTTTAATGAGAAATGGAGGCTCCAATTCATATGTAGCTTGAAGGGCCAATTGGAACACATAACATTAGATCTGAAGACCATGTGCTTTAGATATTTTAATCTGGAAGGAAGCCAATGATCACCAAGTTTACTGAGCTATATCAAAGAGTAAAAAAAAAAATATGATTGTTGGTGACAAACAAAACCAGTGCTTTCAAATACCAACTCAGGGTTCAAGTCCACCTTCTCTACCATCAGCAATGATAGCATCATTTTACCTTCACAAGACTCTGATTTGGGACTGTATCTGTATCCTTCAGGGCATTCACATTCATAGTCTCCTGGGAGGTTCTTACACACAGCTGTGCCACAGACACTTGGTTTTATAGAGCATTCATCCACATCTATAAATGAAACCAATATATTTAAAAAGAACATTTTCCAACACCAGAATATGTTAACAGAACTTGATTTGTGTTTCCTGGATCTAATTTAATCTATACAATGATATTACAGACTAATTTTGGAACAACAAAATTTGAAACCTATCATTGTATTTTAGTTCACTATAAATATGATTTCTTTACATAGTTTATAAGGAATGTGACTGATGGTTGTCAAGTTTCTTTATCCTACATAAAAAAGGCCTTTAGTCATTTTCTTAAATACCAGGTTAAAGTATGAAAATAAATGAAAGAAGAGATTCAACTATATTCTGAATGTTTTTCAAGGGTACCTCTAAGTACATATTTCTGAAATATGGTCTTAAAAATAGATTCACTTCTTATTATAACAAATGTAAAAAAATAAGAAGGCTTATCCCTTTTAACTTTGTTTCTTTGGAAATAAATATCCTCTTCACTATTATTGTCGCCTACAGTATTCAACAATGATTCACACTTAAAATGGGACTGAGTAAAGGCTCCAATTATTTATAAAAATGCAGTTAATCCAATATAAATTTTAGTGCCAAATTAATATTCCAAAATTTTAGATACATTTATTATATTATATAATGGAGCAGGAGACAGATTAGTGATTGCAACTAGTTACTAGATAAGCACATATGAAAAAAACAAAATAAGTGACAGAAATAGTTTCTTGGAGATGTAATTGTTAGTGAAATTTTCTCCTTTGTGCTTGCTGGAGAAAGACAAACTCAGAATGCAAAATACATTTTCTACTCTAAAATTTGGCAGGATTTTTTTTCCCAAAGAAGAATAGCCAAAATTTCAGATATTAATCTATTTAAAATTACTTGCACAAAATAATAGAATCAATCCCTTGTGATAAGGAAATTTTCTTGAATGTATCAATGTCAATATTCTGAGTTTGATATTGTACTATAATTTTTAAATGCTATCAATGATAGAGAAAAGGTAGAAGGTACCTGTGCCTTCTTCATATTATTTATTACAAGTTAATATACATCTTTAATTTAAAGTAAAGTTTTTAATTTTAAAAGAGTTATAATATACAGGTTTTCCAAAGAAAGTAAAAACATATGACTAAAATTCAGTTTGGGGCACATTTCAGGAAAATAAATAAATCATATGAATTTAGGTTACAGCACATTGATTTTATTACTCTACACTGACATCTAATACCTGTTGAAAAGTTTCATTCTTTCATATTTAGACACATATTGGCAACTTAATCCCATGCATATCCCCATCTTGGCAAAGGTTCCATTGTAAAATAGCATGGATAAAGAACTATGAAAATTAAAAATATAAGAACACATTCTCGTCATTAGGGACATTCCTTTTTTTTTTTTTTTTTTTTTGATACCTTTAGTGGTGCAGTATAATCTCACATCATAATGTAGTTCACAGTGATAATGACATACATACACAAAGCAACTGGTGAGTTTTCCCTCTGATTCCTCCCCAATCCTCCCCTTCCATATACATGATACTGATATTGGCACTGGTATTCTCACATATGTATATAATGTCAATGGAAGTGATTCCTTCATTGACTCTCCCTATTCCCTAGGTCCCCAGACCACTTCTTTTACTCTACTGGAGTGTCTCCTCCATCATCTAAAGTCCCTGTTGTATCCTGATTATACCCAAGCTGCCACATATGAGAGAAAATATATGACCTTCCACTTTCTGTGTCTGGCTAATCTCACTTAACACAATGTTCTCCAGATCCATCCATTTTCCTGAAAATGACATTATTTTGTTCTTCTTTACTGCTGAGTAGAAGTCCATTGTGTGTATATTCCATAATTTTGTAATCTATTCATCTGTTGATAGACACCAAGGTTGGTTCCATAATTTGGCTATTGTGAATTGTGCTGCTATAAATGTGAACATGCATATATATAATATTCTGATTTTGGTTCCTCTGGAAAGCTACTTAAGAGTGGTATAGCTAAATCACACGGTGGATCCATTCCCAGTTTTCTGAGGAATCCCCACACTGAGCTCCAATGTGGCTGCACTAATTTGCAATCCCATCAATAGTGTAGAGTAATTTCTATTTCTCTACATTCTCCCCAGCATTTATTGCTTGTAAACATGTGTGTGTGTGTGTGTGTGTGTGTATGCATGTGTTATAACTCAATAGAGAAAGATTAAACTTAATTTTAAAAGTTATAAATTCTTTAAAGGGACAGACTGTTCAAGTATTCAAAGACAGAAAGAGAATTGGGTATCATCTGTTTATGTAATGCTTCTGGTATCCAGAATTATAATGGTTTTCTATAACTGATGTTGTAATGAGACCATTATTCTAAATATCCAAGCTTTCTTACCTGCCTTTCCTCTTTAGGTATATAAGATAGATATATGGTCACAAATTGGATAATGGTTAAGAATAAATTATTATATGCAGTACACTTCAGAGCCATTCAACTGCACTTTAATATTATGGTAATCTATATAACACTAAACAATACTATGAAGCAGTGATGGCAAATTATTCCTTGAGTATGAATACAACTTAAGGATTCTCCAAACAGATATAAATTAAATGTTGATCAAGAAAACTTTACATTTTATCTTAACTGAATTTTTTATTTGTTTTTAACCTCTTAACAAAACAAAATAGAAGGAAGGAAGCAAGGAGGAGGAAGAAGTACAGTAAGAAGAGAAAAGAAAAACTATGTCAGTGTTTCTAGTTTCTAAAGGCAAAGATTGATCCCAGGCTGGGAAATGGATAATGAAGATTTATTACAATAGTTAAAGTAGGCAAACAGAAAGGATAATATACAAATAGAAAAAAGTCCAATTTAGGGGGATGCAAGAAAACAAATGAAATAGACTAGCAAAATGATCTGTTATACGACTAAACTGACAGGAATTGTGTAAGTCTGAATTAACAAAGAAGACTTATCACCAATGATGTCATCTTAAATATATATAGAGAAGCATCACCAGATCTTCATCTTTCCCCAAACCTCAATGGGAAATGGGATGTAAAATGAAGAATTTATATTGGAAATCAGAAGGGTTTATGTTGGATTATATTTCAAACTTCTTAAAAGGAAAGACAAAATACAATGGAAGAGGTTATTGAGAATTCGGGTGTATTTCTTTGCATAGCTGTTTATGTTACTGGAATAAAGGAAATAATATTGGGTGATATTTGAAAACCAAGGATGAACAATGTTTTTATACAACTGCATTGAAACCTCACTTTATTATGAAATGTGTTACTTATTTTGATTTATAATGAAATTCTTTACTGAAATATTCACACTTGCATGTGCACAAACACCATGAGAAAAGAAAACCACTTGTTATCAGTATTATAAACTAAAGGTAGTCCCAAAGTATCACAAGTCTTCAAGGTGAATAAAAATTTACATTTACTATGAGCACATACGACCAGGGTTTTCCAAGAATTTTCTGAGGAAATTTTTCTAACTGAATTTTGTTGTGGCACAGTAAATAAATGTTTATTCTTCTTTCTCGCTCTTACCTTTACATTCTCTTTTATTTGAAAGCATAATAAAACCACCTCTACAGGAACAGTAGTAACTTCCAGGTGTATTATCACAAATCTGGCTACAACCTCCATTTAAATTTGAAGGATCTCTGCATTCATTTATATCTACAAAGAGGAAAGTAAGTTATTTTTAAAGTAATGTAAACTTCAGAGAAATTTTCATGTGGCCAGTCCAGATAAGCCAGGTGGGTTAATTATACATACCAAATTCACATCTGTCTCCTTGCCAGCCTGATTTACAAATGCAAGTGAATGTAGCTTGGCCATCTTTGCAGCTCAGATATCCATCTTCATTGCATGGCAGAGGATTACACTGGTCTGGAATGGCTGAAAGAAATATGCATATATTTAATTTTTACTTTATGATATGGTAAAAAAAAATTATTTGCCCTCTGGTAGAAATATTTTGTATGAAGCTTATAACCAATGAAAAAATTATAACTCCTTCCATCAAATAATACTTTTTCATAAAAAAGTAAGTCCAATAACCAAACTTAACAATTATTTCATAAAATGACACCACTACTTTCATGCTATAATTACATGCAATATTTTATTATTATAATATATATTCAAATATGTTGCCTTATTTGATCCTTAAAACAATCAAAGGCAGATCAAAGTAATACTCTCAGAATTAATTAAAAAAAAAGAACTTGAGATTTCCAAGTTCTTGGTCTATGATGAAGTAAAAAAGGTTTCCTTTCTGTCTTATGTAGAAATTTTAACAAATTCCATGAAATATAGGTTTTCAAACATTGAAGAACAGTAACAGAAAATTGATTCCAAAGGGAAAGAAAATAAACATGACGAAACCTACAATTGCGACAGAGTTCTGCCTAGAGATAGTGTCCATGCCACAATGCAGAAACTCACATAGAGTCTAATGGTCTGGACAGGTTGACAAGACAAATATTGGCGTTTGGAAAGGGCAGAGTAGAATTGTTCTGGTCAGAGAGTACTATAAAAGTAGAGCGAGAGGAAGTAGGGAAAGGGAAATAGAGAAGGTGATGAGAGAGAGAGAGAGAAAGAAGAGGAGAGAAGAAGGGAGGGGAGGGGCGGGAAGGGGAGGAGAGAGGAGAGGAGAGATCTGGGATCTTTGGCTGAATAGCAACTTGCATAGGGCAATTTCCAGAGCTCATGCGGGTTAGGGATGGTACATTTTAGACACCCAGACTGAAAGAAAATCTAATGATTAAAGAAAGCATCAGGTAAAAACTTCACAAGGTTGTAGCCATGTTATTAGGGCTAAATGAGGTTCATGTTAATGGTACCTCTGGGCAGCCTTAATGAGCTTCAAATCAATCCACGAAAGAATTGTTTTTAATTAATTCCAAATTGCTTAGTTGAGTGACAGACCCAAATCAAACCCTGTTTGTAAGAAGACAACAAGAACCAGAACTCAACAACATAAACTAACTGCTTCTTCCCCATCTTAGAAAGTAAGTACTTTGCTGCCTATTGTATAATGTCTAAAAATTGTTGTCTCATATATTTGACCAAAATTCTACTTATTAAAAAAGAAGAGAAATCTGATCCCTCTTATTCTATCCTAAACCAAATTGGAAGTTCCAAATCCTTTTTCCTACCTCTATGAGAGTAGTACTGTTTGTTCTGTCCAGTACATAATCACAAATAACTAACCAGGCATACAACTCAAGAGAAAAAATTCAATGATTGAAATATATCCAGGAATGAAAGAGATCATAGAACAGAAAAAATAAATCACTATAACTGATATGAACACATCTCATATGTTCCAGTAGAAATCACAAGCACGATGGAGAAAAAAAATAAAAGACATATAACAAATCCAAACAGTACTTATAGACATGGAAAACCAGTGACATAAAATAAAAAATGTATGTGTTAGGAATAAAAGTAAATTATATATGACAGAAGAAAAGGAGTAAAACTTTAAGACACAGTATAAAAATGGAAAGACAAAAACAATAACAACATAAAACCAGAGCATCAACAACTTATGGAACAATACCAAGTGGCCTAACAGATGTGTTATTGAAGTCCTGGGAGAGAGAGCTGGCAAAAAGAGAAAAAAAATAAGAAAATAATGTCAAGTAGCTTTGGTAAATAATTTTCCAAATTTGATCAAAACTATAAACCTACAGATTAAAGAAGCTCAACAAAATCCAAGCAGAATTAGCTTAAAAATACCACTTAAATTTGAATAAAAACCAGTGACAAAAAGAAACCTTAAAAGCAGATAGAGAAAAACACATAGTATATGCATAGGAGAAAAAGCCACAGTAGTAATGGTAGATTTCTCATGAGTGGGTAATACGGAGATCTTTAATGTAGAGAAACGGGATCACTGTTAGCATTTCCTAACCCAGTGAAATGACCTTAAAATAAATGCAATACAGGATAGAATGAAGATTATAACAATCTCCATCTGACCTACACAATAAGAAATATTACAGGAATTGCTTCAGACAGAAGAAAATATTTCCATATTGATATTTGGATTCATAAAAAGAATATGGAGTGCCAAAATGTGAGCAGATATAAACATATTTTCTCACTTGTTAGTCTATTCATAAATTAACACATTATGTTGTTTATAATGTATCATATTAAAATGTAAGACAGACACAGCACCAAAAAAAAAAAAAAAAAAAAGAGAGAGAGAGAGCGTGAGCCTTGTGTGGTGGTGTGGGTGGTATAGATCTATAATCCTAGCTACTTGGGAAGCTAAGGGATGAGGACACTGTGTTTAAGGCCAGCCTTGGTAACTTATCAAGACCCTGTCTCAATTTAAAACACAAAAGGGCTTAGGTATGTAGCTCAGAGGTAGAGTATTGCTAGCTTCAACCCCCAGAATTGCAAGAAAAAAAAAAAGAAGAGGAATTATAATTTCATCATTGTAAGTTTCTGACAAAATTGAAAGAAAAGATCAAAAGAATTTTAAGAGGTATAATTAATAAGCAAATAAGAGAGATAAAATGGAACCAATCCTCCAGAAGAAAAAATCAATACAAATAATTGCAGGGCGAAAGAAAAAAAGAAGAGATGGAATCAACACATTTAAACACAATCCTATCATTGGTTATATTAAATGGTCTATGGTATAACACTTCCAGTAAAAAATAGAGATTGTAAGATGGGATAAAATGGCAAGACCCAACTTAAAATAGAAACACATAGACATCTCAAAATTTAATGGATAGAAAAATAAACCATTAAAACATTAATCAAAAGATAATCTGAGTGACTATATTAACATAAGATAAAGCTTTGTGTGTGTGTGTGTGTGTGTGTGTGTGTGTGTGTGTGGTACCAGGGATTGAACCCAGAGATAGTCTACCTCCGAGCTACATCCTCAGGCCTATTTTTTTGGGTCTCACCAAGTTGCAGAGGTCTTCACCGAGTAGCCAAGGCTGGCTAAGAACCTGCAATCCTGTCTTCCAAGTACTGCGATCACAACTGTGCGCCACCGTGCCTGGCTTAAAGCTGAGTTTTGAAAAAGGAATATTACATAAGAGGGATTCTAGACGAAGGAGAAACCTTAGATGAGCAAAGAAGGTGACTTAACTGAAGATGATGGGGGGGGGAACACCCTAATGCACATGATGTACTTTCATAAACATATCAAAGTCAATCACTAAACTGAACTTGAGAAGGAGGGAGGGCGAGGGAGTGGGGCGGGAACTGGGAATTGGGGAAGGGTTAAATGAGAAATGTGTGCATTCATACCTTTAAAAGCTTGTACCTAACAATGATGTATGATTAAAATACACCAACAAAAAAAAAGAAAAAAAAAAGAAAAAGGAATATTTACCAGAGAAAAAATATTTTAAAAGTATAAAGCAAAACTCAATTCTAGTGTCCTATTTTCTTCATAAAATGGCATAGTGCTTTATCATAATCCTAAGTGATATACCCACTAGCTTCTTTATTTATTTGGTGTCTCGCTACTCTCATTAGATATTGCAGTGGTCCCTTGGTTCTTACATATTTCCACACCTGCTTCTCAGTTGCCTTCTCTATACCCCCAGACCTATTTTAGATTTATTTTGAAACAGGGTCTTCAAGTTACTAGGGTCTTGATAAGTGGCAGAAAATGGCTTTGAACCTGTGATCTGCCTATCTCAGCCTCACAAATACTAGGATTACAGGTGTGCACCACAATGCCAGGCCTGAATCTTGCAGTTTCCCCCTTTCTCTTTGACCTGCAGTTGGGAAGTAGGTAAATTAGAGAAACAATCAGCAGGAAGATAATCAGCTAGGCTCTATGTAAACTTCAGAGTATTAAGTCTAACTTGAGTCAGAACATTTTTCATATTAATGTTATTCATACCAGAAGAAGAATAAACATGGTTCTATTTTCATCTATTAATCAACTATAGCATTTGGTTTTACTAAACGGTTATGCAACTACAGTCAAACTAAAGCTGTTAGGAATAAACTTTCTGAAGTCAATGACCTAATACTTACTAAACAAGAAACATTATACAGCTTAAATATTAGATGAAAAGTTCATTTTGAGGAAAACACCATCATCTACAAATAAAAAACACTCTTTTGTATACAGTTTGAAAATACTTCCTTGCTTAGCATACGATCTTACAAGAGTTCTTTTGTTGATTTTTAAAACATCAGTTCATGTTAACATGGGTGTGTTTTACTTGCAGGATTCAAGATTTCTATTTTCCTTTTTGAAGGCTGTGGTGGAGGTGCTTACCATTGACACAGCTCCTTAGGTCCGGATAAGCATTGGTTGACTGACGTGCAGCAATAAATAATCCAGCTCGGAAAGAACCAAGACAAGCTGTAAATGAAAACAAATGTAATCTTCTTAGAGTGACCACACTTGTTTGATCTGAAATCAAGGCAGAAGTTACCCCCAAGAAGAAGAATATTTATGCTCCTGTGGATTCACAAGATTCAGTATTCAAAACGTTAACCCTAAATGTTTTCACCTACTATTTTTTTCTGTCAAAGTTTAATAAACATTTTGATTAAACTAGATGATGTTTTTATGTTCTAAGTAAGTATATTAATTTTAAGCTTGCACATTTGAATCAAGAGGAAAAGCACAGAACTTTTCTTATGCTGCATGGTTCTTGTAGAATATATTCCCTCTTCCCCTGAGAAACAGTATCATATCTAAATGCACTTTGATGAACACTGCATATTAAAATGGTATATGACACTATATAAGTGGATATGTAGAAGTTGAATAGAAGTCAACACAAATGTATATTCTCCAAATTTTCAATAGTCTAAAAATGTATCACAGCATTGGTAATACAAGGGGAAGAATGTTTGAATCTTTAAATTTTTGGTTCAGAATTTTTAATTTAAACATTCTTCTGACTATTCTCCATTGAGGGACACTAGAGGTGAAAAGTACATCAGGTTACCACCAAAGGAAATGTGTCTGGCATGCTCTTGATGTCCCCTTCTCTTTTAGGGGAAGGATTACTAAAGTTTAAGCTGAATTAAGGAGGTGGAATTCCATGGTGAGATTTCTATTATCAAATTGTACTGACAGAGAAGTTTTAGTTTCCCCTACTTGTGGGATGTCATTTTGTGCTGCAGCATTTTTTTCAGGGATAATCATCAACGTACCCTGTGATGTTACTGAAAATATTTGTTCTCTTCCTTCCAATTCTGAAATTTCTTTTTTGTTTAATTTCACCTGCTACTCAGCCAGCAAGAAGATGCAAAATCATTCTTTCACTAGGTAAACAGTCCATTTCAAAATTTTTATTTCAATTAAATTTTGTAATCTGGGACACTGAGCATCTTATACTATGTTGTTCTACTATATTTCAGGAATATTTCACAACAAAGTCTTCTTATCAACATGTTTGTTCCCTTTTGGTACTCTGAAGATCACGATCCTCTAGTGATGTTGTTTGTCTTGGAAGGCTCATCTTAGCTCAGCTCTGAGACACAGGATTGCTGACATATTTAGATATTTTATGTCTTTGGGGAAAAAAATGTTCAGAGACATAGAAAGTCCAGAGAGTGATTTAACTGGACTTTCACCTCTGAAAATCCAGCATTCAACAGGACTTTATCAACTTCCTTTGATAAAGAGGCTCCTGCTTCTGCATGTTCTCCCAGCTTAATCCTATATCATTGTATTTTCTGTGGCAGCTAGGCAATTTCTAGCTATGATCATTCTATTGTCAACCTCTTTTGATTTACTCTGAGATGATTATTTTCCAAAAGAATTTTTGTTTGTATTATTACTGTTTTATCATCCAGTTTGCATGGATTTTTAAATTTTTGGTTCAGATATTCTACTGAAAATGAATAATATCCCCAAATCCATCCAGATCTCTACAACAAATTTCCTTTTTGCCTTATATTCAAAATCATCTACTAGTCCTTCAAACTATTTAAACATTTCCTCACAAGCAGTCTTATTTGACAAACTTGGGTGTGAATAAATTGTTAGGCATCATCTGGAATGCCCAATTCTAGCTTTCTGTCTCATGCAGGCAGTTTCTGATTGCAGGATATTTCTGACCTTTGGTACATTATGTTGGTATGAGATATTTGAGTTAATTTATCTCAATGATAGGATTGTTTTTATTGGAAAGCCATTTGAATTTTTAGTAGTAGTTTCATTTTGAATTAAAACATATTTTTTTTTCAAACTGTTAAGGGAACCGAAAAGACACTGTAATTAATTTGAATCTTGTTCTATTGTTCTACAACATAAAAATGTAATATAATGTGAAAGAGCAATGTTTACATTTTTAGTGCCAAAATTTCTATGGTTGCTCAACTTTAATTTTCAAAAGGGTCCAGGTGTAACTGTGTCAAGTCATCATTAGCATTTTTGGGAGTCATAGATACTATTTGACAGGTCTTTCCACTAATGAAAAGATAAGGAATTCTTCCCTTAGGTTTTTGCAGAATTTGTCTTAGTTATGCTTCCCATTTTCTTTTCTCTTTTTTTAATTGATACATTTTAGTCATATATCTTGATAAAGTTCAGAGTGATAGAGGAATACATGGCACAGCACTCACTGAGCCCTCCTCCATTTTCCACCCCATTCCCTCTCCCTCCTAACCTTTCTGTGCTCAATACAGAGATTGGCTTTGTTAAGTTTGTGTAGTTACATCATGTCTATTGAGGTGTTTCCCTCCCCAAGACTTCCTCCCTCCTCCCTCCCATCTCCCTCAGTTAGGTCCCCTCCTACACTCTACTAAGTTTTCTCTTCCTTTGTCTGGAGTTCCTTCTGTGTCCCAGTTTCTCCCTAGCTTTTGCATGTGAGGGAAAACATCGACCTTTCACTTTTTGTAACTGACTAGTCTCACATAGCATAATATTTTCCAGTTCCATCAATTTTCCTGATAATGATGTAATTTTGTTCTTCTTTACAGCTGGGTAGAATTCCATTGTGTATATATCCCATAATTTTGTAACTCATTCATCTGTCGATGGATATCTCGGTTAGTTCCATAGTTTGGCAATTATGAATTGTGCAACTATAAACATAGATATGCATGCATTAATATGGTAGTCTGGTTTCAATCAGATACTCAGGAGTGGTCTAGCTAAATCATATGGTAGATTCACTCCTATTCCTCTGAGGACCTTCCACACTGTTTTCCAAAGTGGTTGCACTAATTTGCAATCCCACCATCAATGTATCAAATCCTTGTTCTCCACATTCTCACTAGCATTCATTATTGTTTGTGTTTTTAATAGATTGCCATTCTAACTGGGGTTAGGTGAAATCTGAGGGTAGTTTTTATTTGTATCTCGCTGATTGATAATGTTGAAACTTTTTCATATATTTTTTGGCAATTTGTATTTCTTCTTTTGTGAAGTGTCTATTAATTCACTTGTCCACTTTTTGATTGAGTTATTTGTTTTTTTGGTGGTGAGTTTATTGACTGCTTTGTATATTCTAGATAACAGTCCTTTATCAGAGGAGTGGCCTGCATAGATCTTCTCCTATTCTGTTGGCTCTCTCTTGAGGTTCTTGATAGTTTCCTTTGCTGCACAGGAGCTCTTGTTTAATGCAATCCCATGAATTAATCATTGTTTTAATTTCTTGTACCTTTGGGATCTTGTTGAGGAAGTTTTTACCCGTGCCTATATGTTGGAGTGTTGTTCTATGCCCTCTTCAAGTAACTGCAAAATCTCTGGATTTGCATCTATGCCAATTGTAGCCCTAGTTTATGAATCCAAAATATTTTCTTTACTATCAACATAAAAATAAATGACTGTCAGGTTTTGTCTCTTTTTGTCAGGTCTTCCTTTACTCAGTACCTTTCTTTCTGGCTCATTATCATTAGTAGTTCTTGTGAATGGTTTTCTTGTTGTGGTGCTCTGTCTACCTTTATGAAAAATTAAATATCTATAAACAAGATTACAATAAATATACGAATCATGAAAATGACTTTAGGTAAGGTTATGTTTTTCTGGAGAAGAACCTTAAGCCAGAAATAAAAAAAGACCTGTGTTTTTAATTCTGAAGCAACCTGTAACTGCAGACCAGAGCCTGATTTATTAAGTCTGCCTAATTCAGTCAATAGGAGCTAGAGTTTCTGGTTGCTGCAGGCAACTTTCAAACCTTCTAATGTTGCACAGAGACTAATGCAATAATATTTGTATAATTTCTTAATATCACAAAGCAAGTTTTCTGCATTCCTTTTATCCCTGACTACAACCCGTGAAATTAAATACAGTTACCCAACATTTATTGCCAGTAAACTGAGAAATAACAGATGACAAAATAGAGATAAAATACTTAGGGACTTTAAAATAACAAGAAGTAGTTTAGTGCCAAAAACATGTTTCTGAGCAGCCACTGAAGGCATCATATGCATTACTTCATTGCTCAGATAGTCAGCATCTTACTAAAGTGGTAATGTTGTGGTTATATTTTTCCCTTTTGGTACTGAGGATTGAATGCATGGCATTATACCTCTGAGATAAACCTCCAGTCTTAATTCTATTTTTTATTTTGAAACAGGGTCTTGCTAAGTTGCTGACTAACCTCAAACCTATGATTCTTCTGTCTTGGCCTCCAAGTACTGGGATTACAGGTGTGCATCACCATACCAGGCCAAGCAATCACAGTATTTTGCTCACAACTTGTGGGTCAAATGTTTGGAAAGTGTTTGGTGGGCCTACAGGTCTTACAGTACATGGAGTCAGCCAAGGTAGCTGAGGCTAGGGTGAAAAGCTGCTCCAAAATGTCTTCCCTCACATGTCTGACAGCTCATACTCCTTGGCACCTCTCTCTCCCTATGATATGTGTCAGGTCCTGTCTATGTGGCTGAGTTTATCTTAGTATGCTGGTCTTAATGTGGCACATCTTTCAAGGCAGCTAGCTTCCATAAAGAAGATGCTGCTAGGCCAGTGAAGAGGCATAGTATCACTTTCATCATATAGTGTTGACAACAGCAGTTCTGGGTTCATTCAAGAGAGAGAGAGTTCTACCTCAGATAAGAGGGGTAGCAAAATGATATTTCAGACAAGTATATAGAATAAAAGATACTTTTGCATCATCTTTGGAAAGTGCCATTTATCACATATAGATTGAAAACCTCATTTGAATTCAGTGTGTGTTTAAGTTTCCTATTGCTGCAGTGGAACACTACCACAAACTTAGCTTTAAATAACACAAATTAGCTGGGCGTGGTGGCGCACGCTTGTAATCCCAGCATTCGGGAGGCTGAGACCGGAGGATCCCGGGTTCGCGGCCAGCCTCAGCTACCTAGTGAGGCACTCCGCAACTTGGTTTGGTTGAGACTTGGTTTCAAAATAAAGAATGAAAAATAGGGCTGGGGGTGTAGTTCGGAGGTAGAATGCCCCTGAGTTCAATCCCCAGTACCACAAAAAAATAAAAATAAATAAATAAATAACACAAATTTATGTTCTTATAATTATGGGTATCCTAAGTCTAAAACCAAAGCCTCAGCAGGTGATAACTCCTTCTGGAGA
Source organism: Graphiurus murinus (assembly GCA_004027655.1). NCBI lineage: Eukaryota > Metazoa > Chordata > Mammalia > Rodentia > Gliridae > Graphiurus > Graphiurus murinus. Next base: position 26,192 of record PVLC010002120.1, on the reverse strand, counting down.
CTTTGAGGGAGAATTCCTTTTCTTGTTTTTTTCAGCTTCCAGAGGCTATCTGCATTCCTTCCTTCATGGATTCATCATTATAGCATTCCCAATTCTTACTCCAGCATTGCATTCACTGATCTCGTGCCCCCTCTTAAAATTATCCACAGGATTATATGCGGCCGTCCCAGATAAATCATGATAATATCCTCATCTCAAGATCCTGAATCATATCTTCAATGTCTCTTTTGCCTTAAAAAGTACCATTCACATGTTCTAAGGATTAGGACATGGATATATTTGGAGAGTCCTTATTCAGCCTCCCATGGTGATTTAAAATCATGGTGAGTTACAATATAATGACATAAAAATTTTACATCATGTGGTCTTTTTGGAGCCCCCAAAACCTAAACAGGTTTAGATATTACATATTCTTACCTTTGGTTTATTTTTTTCCTCTGGTTAATCACCCACTCCTAGACTTAGCTTATTCTAGACTGGATTTCATTAAGATACCTTTTTTTAAGAAAGCATCTCTGGCCGGGTGTGGTGGTGCACACTTGTAATCCCAGCATTCGGGAGGCTGAGACCGGAGGATTCGGGTTCGCGGCCAGCCTCAGCTACCTAGTGAGGCACTCCACAACTTAGTGAGACTTGGTTTCAAAATAAAGAATAAAAAATAGGGCTGGGGGTATAAGCTTGAAGGTAGAATGCCCCTGAGTTCAATCCCCAGTACCGCAAAAAAAAATAAATAAAAAAAGAAAGCATCTCTGGACAAATTGTATGTATATGTATCTGTGTGTGTGTGTGTGTGTGTGTGTGTGTGTGTGTGTGTGTGTGGTGCTGGAGACTGAATCCAAGGACATTCAACCTCTGAGCTACAACCCTAGCCCTATTTAATTTAATTTAATTTTTTAAAATTTTGAAACAAGGTCTCACTAAGCCATTGAAAGCCTTGCTATGTTGCTGAGGATGGCTTCCAACCTACAATCCTCCAGTTTTAGCCTACCAAGTATTGGGGTTACAGGCGTGAGTCACCAAACCCAGCCATATCTCTGAATAAATCTGACAGTGAACAACCAAAATTTCAAAGCCCTGGACAGGAGAGGTCCAGGTGAAATGTTTCATGTGGTGATTAGAAGCCCAGATCAGACTACAAATGTTTAACCCACAAGTCACCTTATAGGCATGTGCTGTTTGCCTAATGTTTTTTTTGGAAAAGCACATTTAGAATTACAGTGTGGAAAGCCAGTTACATGGTTACTCCAAATGCAGCTCCATAGAGAACACTCACTTTCTCAATTTCTTTCTTATTGTACAATAATGGTGAAATTAAGGGCAGTGAGTAAGAGTGTAAGAGTTGGAGAAAGACTGTTCCAGTTTTGTAGCCTGAAGCAGAAACTTCCATAAAAATGGGATTATAAACAGAAAATAAGAGCCAGGCGTGGTGGCACAGGCTTGTAATCCCAGCATTTGGGAGGTTGAGACCAGAGGATCTGGGTTTGTGGGCAGCCTCAGCCACCTAGTGAGGCACTCTGCAACTTAGCGGCACTCTGCAACTTAGTGAGACCCGGTTTCAAAATAAAGAATAAAAAATAGGGCTGAGTGTATAGCTCAAAGGTAGAATGCCCCTGAATCCCTGAGTTCAATCCCCAGTACCGCAAAAAAACAAAACAAAACAAAAAATAAACAAACAAAAAAACCCAGAAAATACAGACATTGGGGAGCAAGAGTTAAGAAACAGACTCAGAAGTTCCTGTTGTCAAGCAAGAAGAAACATTTCAGAACAGTGTTCGTTCTACATTATCAGGATTCCAACATGTACCTCTTATTTACTTTTTTTCTCTATTAATTTTATTAAGGACCCAGGTATTTGGTTCCCTTTGCCACTTGCTATAGATAACACTGTTGTAGCTATCTTTATTTTTCAATTCTAAAAAATGTTCAAACAGCCATTGCAACCTAACCAAAGTTGTATTAGGATTATAATTGACCTGGAGTCAGTCAAATTTTCCTTTTCTCCAAGAAATTACTTTATGCCCCTCTGTCTTTAATTCACAGAAGAGGTTATCACATAAAAGATTGAATGCTTGCTTGTTTTAGCTTTGGAAAAATTATTCATACTTCTCCTTTGATGGTAGACTTTTTATTATTATTATTATTATTATTATATTAGTTTTTGAAGAGACCATAAGCTTAAAAATATATACATTCATGTTCCCATTTCCACTCACGTTCATCCCTTAGGCAACAGTTCTAATGTGTTAATATGTTTTTAAAGTTTGTATGTTTCTTATAAAAAACATACAGTTTTGTTTGAATTATTTTTGTCATATCTGTTAATAATTTTATATTGTATGTCATGTTCTCCAACATTTTTATTTAGTGATATATTTTTATGATCTGCTCATTCTGCTACACATAATTTGATGCTTTTAAATGCTAAGCATTACTCTATAGCATGCAATCTCCATTGTTATAGTCCTCTCTACCCATAATAGGTACTACAGATTGCCTCCAACTTCCCACCTGTACAAATAGTGCTGCGGCAGACACTCTGATGCATTTCTCCTTAGTACCTGCATAGGAGTATCATGAGAATGACCCAGGGTGGAATTAAGGGATCATTAAACAGGCATGCAATGGCTCTCTAGAGGTACATTCTCACCAATAGAGCACAGATCTTTGTATCTTTGCTTTCTTATATTTGCCAGGATAATAAATAAAATTTCATATTAGATTTCTGATTTTTAATGTGATGAGGGATATATTCATGTCATTTTTTTTTTAATAGAGGGCTTCCTCCTCTGAAAATTCTCCATATTTTTTACTTTCTTGTATTGTCCTTGTCTGACTTCAGAGAATACAATAGTCTTGTGGTATAAGCTCACAGTAGAAAATTGTTTTTTTCATTTTATAGGACAATTTTGTAAAAGATAAATTGATTTTTTTTTTTGCAGTACTATGGATTGAACCCAGAGGCATTCTACCCCCACATTACACACCCAACTCTTTTATTTTGAAACAGGATCTCACTAGGTTGCTCTGTCTTACTGCATTGCGGAGGTTGTCATACCTGTGATCCACCTGTCTTAGCCTCCCAAGTACTGAGATAGATACAGCTGAAATTAATAATTTATTTAAATTTGAATAAAACAATCTGTAAAACAATCTGGGTCTGGATTTGGAAGCAGATAGGGAGAAGAGGACTTTGAAGTTTTAACTTAGCACTTACTTGTATAAACAGATTCTCTATTGCTTCCTGTGAAATTATAGACATTTTATATATTTTTCTAGGAATATATCCAAATTGTCTATGTTTCCAAATGAAATTTGGTTATAGCTGTTTGGAATACTTATGGTTATCTTTTTAATTGATGTGGGTTTAGATTATTTCCCTTTTCCATCTTGTACTTCATGAATTAGCATTTCCTCTTTCTCTTTTTAGTTTTTCCTTGATTTTCTTGTCAGAAGTCAGTCTAACTTATGAACCATTTGGTTTTTCTATTTCATTTCTTTTCTTCCCTGTTTGTATTTCTTCTTACTCACAGTTTGGTTTCTTGTACTTTTTGTTTGCTTTTTTAATTTGAAAGCTTAGGTCATTTAAAAAATCCTTCCATCTGAACTTGTACTGCTCCCTCAGCACCAGCACTCCAATCAGCCCCTGCCCACCAAACCTTCAGTCTACCCATGGGTTTCTCATGCTCCTTGTTGTTTTTAAATTTTATTTTGTTATTATTAGTGCTTGGAATCCTACTGTTTTTCTAGAAATGGTATGGTAGGAGGAAGTCAGCAGTCTGGATAATTTGCCAACTTGGCAAGATGTAGAAGCTAAAAATGACTTTCTAATGTTCACATGTAGGCTTAGAGTTTAATGTTCTTCCTAAAAAATTAAATTTCTCCTCTATTACCAGAAACACGCACACACACGCACATGCATGTGCGCATATGCATGCACACATACACACACATTTGTATAATAAAATCTAGGGTGTTTCTATTCCAAGTTGCATATTTTCAAGACAGTACATGGGGTATGTAAATCAAATGAAGTGCTTTATCTATCCCTTAAACTTTTAAGATTGAACACTGTCCAAACACACACACACACACACACACACACACACACACACACACACGTATAGGCTACAATGGTCTAATTTCTTGAGTATTCTTTCAGTCTAATGAATTCCCTGCATTAGTTGTGACAATTAGTAAAACTACAGGTAGGTCTACCAGGGAAAAAATTACATTTAATTTTTTTCTACTTAGGACCATTGTCCCATAGAATATACCCATCAAGTAATATAAAAGTTTAACTTTGGTAGGGGAATTGTTTTTTCTCTTTCAACAATGGACTTCACCACTTACACCTCTATATAAATAAAGACTAAAAATTTTTTAGTCAAAAATTATAATCAAAAGTATATTTTTGTCATATGATGGCTTGATTAAACAATGATAATTTGTATTTGAAAAAAGTTAACATAGTAAAAAAAATATATCTATCAATATATTCTAAGAGCTCTTAAGTCAGAAAATACAGTGTATACCTTTAAAAATACAAAACCTGAAAAGTTAAATAACCTGCTCAGCCTAGGACTAAAGCTCCACATCTTTGTTTTGTTTGTTGTTGTTTGTTTGTTATTTTTCTAACTTTAATTTTCTAGCAGGCTCCCAAATAAGATAGGGAAAGGGAAGTGAAAGTTGGGTGGAGCCAGAAAAGAGGAAGTTGAGAGGGAAAAAGAGAGAAATGAAAAAGGTTTTATCTAAGGAGCCTCCCTCAAACATAATGCCATAGGGATATGTACACTGAGATCAAAGGAATGTATCTGCTAAAGAGTTGCTCCTGCAGAAACAGAGCCTCATTGCATGGCCCTAAGGAACAACAATTAATACAAACTTTCACAGGCAAACTTGTAATTTTTTATTTTTTAATTCATACACTTTTAGGAGGTACATTTTGGTCATTTGATACATGTAAGCAAAATGTATTAATCAAATCACAGTAATAGCTTTTGTCTCTTCAATTTTATATGTTTGGAATCTTGTACTCTTCTAGTCTGGCTTACTTCACTTAACATAATAATTTCTAGTTATATCCATGTTGCTGCAAGTTATATGATTCCATTTTTTATGGCCAAAGAATATTTCATTATGTATTCACCACATTTTCTTTATCACTTCCTTACTGAAAAGCGTAAGAGTTTATTCCATATTTTGGCTACTAAGAATAGCACTGAAACTTGGGAGTACAAATATCTTTTTGGTATGTAGTCCTATTTTTAGTTTTTTGAATAATCTCCATATTTTTCCTCATAATAGATGTACTAATTTATATTCTCACTAACAGTGTTTAAGAATGTTCTTTTCTTCACATCCTCTTCAGTATTTGTTGTTTGTTGTGTTTTTGATGATAGCCATTCCAACCAGGAAGAGATGATATCTCATTGAAGTTTTGATTTGCATTTGTATGATAATTTATGGAATTAAGGACTTTTTCATATATTGTATTGACTGTTTAAATGTCTTTTTTTGAGAAGCATCTGTTTAGTTCTTTAGACCATTTTAAAATTGGATCATTTGGTTTGGGGTGTTTAGCTTTTTTAATTACTTATATATTGTATCTGTTAATCCATCAATAGATATACAATTTACAAATATTTTCTTGCATTCTATTGACAATAATCCTGTTGATAGTTTCCTTTGCTATACAGAAGCTTCTCAGTTTCATATAATCTCATTTGTCTCTTTTTACTTTTCTTGCCTGCACTTTTTGGTTCTACCTAAAAAAAAAAAAATCACTGCATACACCAATATCTTGAAGTGTTTCTCCTATGGTCTCTTTCAGTAATTTCATAGCCAGGCTTAAGATTTAGGTGTCTGATCCATTTTGAGTTGATTTTTGTGTCTGGGGAGAGGAAGGAATCTAGTTTCTTTCTTCTGAATATGCATATCTAATTTTGCCAGCACCATTTATTGAAAAGTCTACCTTTTTTCTTGGTGCCTATGTCAAAAATCAGTTGGCTGTATAAGAGTGGATTACTTCTGGGTTCTTTATTCTCTTCCATTGTTCTATATGTCTGCCATTACATGCCATTGCCATGCTGTTTTAGTAACTACAGCTTTGAGATATGTTTGGAAATCAGATACTGTGATGCCTCCAGCCTTTTTTGTTTGGTCAGGATTGCTTTGGCTATTCGGGGTCATTTGTAGTTGCATACAAATTTTAGGATATTTTTTCGATTTCTATGAAGAAAGTCATTATCATTATTTTGATAGAAATTGCATTAAAACTATAAATCACTTTGGGAAGTATGGTCATTTTAACAGTCTTGATTTTTGTGATCTATGGTCATGGGGTATTTTTCTTATTTTGTGTCCTTTATAATTTCTTTTATTAGTACTTTATAGTTTTATTGTAAAGAGCTTTCATTTCCTTGATAAAGTTTATTCCTAAAGATTTTATTTTTTATAGCCATCGTAAATAGAATTGCTTTAATTTTTTTCAGTAAGTTCACTGTTTGTATAGAGAAATACTGATAAGTTTGTATCCTGTTACTTTATTGAGTTCATTTATAAGTTCTAGCAATTTTTGATAGAGTATTTAGATTTTTATATGTAGAAAAACATGCCATCCACAAATATAGATAATTTAACTTCATCCTTTCCAATTTGCATGCACTTTATTCTTTCTCTTACCTCATTGTTCTAAGGTGGCCAGTACTACATTAAATAAAAGTGATGAAAGTAGACATTCTTGTTTTGTTCCCAATCTTAGAGGAAATACTTTGTTTTTCCCTTTTCAGCATGATGTTGGCCATGTTTTTTTTTTTTTTTTCTTCATATACAGACTTTATTATTTTGAGGTATGTTACTTCTATACCTAATCTAATGTGAGTGGTTTGGGGTTTTTTTTTTTTTTTTTGTATCATAAAGGATGCTGAATCTTATCAAATGTTTTTCTGAATCTATTGATATGATCATATGGCTCTTGTTGGTGTGCTGTGTCCTGCTAATTGATTATGTACGTTAAACCATCCTTGTATCCCTGGTATAAATCCCACCTGATCATGCTATATGGCCTTTTTGATATGCTGTTTTATTTAGTTTGCTTGTATTTTATTAAGAAATTTACATATGTTTTTATCAGGGATATAGATCTATAGTTTTTGTTTTTGTTGTATCTTTGCCTGTTTGGAGTATAAGGGAAATACTAGCTTCATAAAGAGTTTGATAAGTCAGGCATGGTGGCACATGATTGTAATCCCACAACTTTCGAGGCAGAGACAGGAAGATTGCAGGTTCAGGGCCAGCCTCAGCTACTTAGGCCTTCTGCAATTTAGTGAGACCCTATTTCAAAATACAAAATAAAAAAAAAATAGGGCTGGGAGTGTAGCTCAGAGGTAGAATGCCTCTGGATTCAATCCCCAGTAGCGCAAAAAAAAAAAAAGTTTGATAAAGTTACTTCCATTTCAATCTTTTTGAATACCTTAAGAATAATTGGGATTAGTTCTTCCCTAAATGTTTTAGATGGAAGACTTTGAATTATTGTGTCAATCTCATTACATATTGGATTGTCTAATTCTGTTTAGATTTTCTGTTTCTTCTTGATTCAATTTTGGTAGGTCGTATGCCTTAAGAAATTTATTTATTGCTTCTAGGTTTTCCGGTTTTTTCTTGTTTTTGCAGTTCTAGAGATTGAACCCAGTGTGGCAAGAATTCTACTACTGAGTTATATCCTGGGCTCTGATTATTCAGGGATTTCTTTTTTAACATATAGTTATTCATAATACTTTATGGTCTTTCGTTTTTCTGTGGTATCAACCATAATGCTTATGTTTTCTTATCTGATTTCATTTACTTGGGTCTCTTTTATTCTTTGCTAGTCTAGGTAAAGGTTTGTCAATTTTGTTTATCCTTTAAAAAAAATTCTTTGCTCCATTGGTCTTTTCAATACTTTTTAGTTTTTATGAATTTATGCTGTGATATTTGTTATATTTTTCCTTCTACTAACTTTGGGTTTTCTTTCTTCTTGCTTTTCTTACTTTGACGTGCACTGTCACATTGTTTATTTGACACGTTTCTAGTTTCTTGATGTGTGCATGTATTGCTATAAATTTCCCTCTCTGTAGTACTTTTGCTTTACTCCACAAAATTTGGCATGCTTTGTTGTCATTTTACTAATTTCTTGAAATTATTTAATTTCCTTTTTAATTTCTTCCATTACCCACTGCTCACTTAGAAGTATGCTATCTGAATTCCATGTGTTTGTATACTTGCTATTCTTATTGTTGATTTATAATTTTAATCCACTGTGATTTGAGAGGAAATATGACACAGTTTCATTTTTGTTAATTATTAAAACTTGATTTGTGTCCTAATATAGGATCTATTATGGAGAATGTTCCATGTGCTAATGTGAAGAATGTATATTCTATTGCTGTGGGTTGAAATGTATGTAAAAGTCTGTTAGGTCCATTTGCTCTATAGTATGGTTCAACACAAGTGTCTTTTTTGAAGCTTATAATTTTTAATAGAAAAATATTCTATTTTTACTAAAAAATATTTAAATTGCTATCTAAAATTGAGAAGCTTGAATACTCTTGATAGTCTGTCTTTTTTCCACTTCAGCAGTGCAAATCTTTGGTTTTTAATTAGAAAGTGAGGAATCACATGTAAATTTAAAAAGAAGACATCATTTTCATAAGTGTACATCTATATCCAATTACCCTTTTAAGATATGGCAGCAAAAGGTGATAGAAAATCTTACTGCATTTCATATCTAAGACAAATAATACCACCCCACAATTAAATTTTTAATGTTCTTTTTCTAAATTTGAAGTAAATTATTAAGGTTCGACATTAATAAGAGAGAAGGGAGGAAAAAAGAAAAGCAAATAAAATGTGAATGGAAAAATCAGGGGAAAACTAAGAACACTAGCTAGAGAAATATTTTTACTAAGTGTTCTAAAAACAATGCATCATTTTATGGCTTGCTTCAAATTTATTGGATAAATTATTTCTATCCTTTTGACAAATGAGAAAGGTACAGCTCACCAAGGCTAGTTTTAAAATTAGTAATGGGGTAGACTGAGATGTAGTATACTATAGATTAGTCTTCATAGCTCAGGACACAAATATAAGATGTTGACCATCACGTGCACTTAAAAAATGGAAGAGTAATCATTTCAGGAGCTATGGAAGTGTGTGCCTGGTTATAAACAAAGGGTCTTCTACCCAGTTGTCTTGGGCTTTCAGACTTACTTATCATAAAGGACAAATAGAGGTTCATAAAATTATTTCAATATGTTTCCCTAGGAAAATGGAAAATGTATAAATATTTCCCCATTTCAAGATGATCCCAGCAACTCTTGCAAGGATATTCAGAAAAAGACAATACAAAAAATAAACTATGATTATACTATTAAATTTCAAGAGATATATGAGTTTCATAGACATTATTATTTGCAAATATATATTAATGTGTATCAGAGCCATTTCTGTGGGTTTTTTTCAAGAATTTATTTTTCATTTCAAGCTGGCTGGTATGAGAATAGGGTGTAAAGATAAACAGATGAAGACTATTTTGAACCTGGAGGAGGGAGATCTCTGTGCTCTGGATCCAGGGAGAATCCTGTCAGCAAGAGGTGCAAAAATTATACTCTACTTTGATTGATTGCTTGGAAATGATGACAACTTCTCAAGCATTGTTAAAGTAATATATTTTTATCTTTGCTTCAAGCAAACTGGAGCCTTGTTACCTTTAATTGACACTTAATTGAAATCATGAGTGAAATACCACCTCTATCCTCTGAGAGCCCAGAATTATATCCAAAACCAGAACACAGATGGGATATTGCAGGGAATGATGAAATGGTGTCAAAAAGAGAAGAGATGTTAATGATTTCTATACATGTCTAACTGATATTCTCTGTAGGATTCAGAGATCTTTCCTTTCATTGGAAGATAACCCTTGAAAACTCACATTTATAGAGGATGTTTCAGTGCCTAAATATAACTGAGCCCCCAAATCCTTTTTGAGAAAGACATGGGAATAAAAGACTAAAAGTCAAAATGCTATGTGGTAATTAAGAACTGCTGCAAAATTTTCTGCATTTCTTTAAATAAAAGGACTGCAAAGATTTTATCCCCAAAAGACAATGAAATTATATTGTATGGGATATATATGGATGGAGATTTAGACTTGACTATATCTAAGTTCCCTTCCATGTCTATGATTATATAATTGAGACTTACCTAAGTATTTTGGATAAAAATAATCCTAGAAAGAAAGAAAAGAAAAAAATATGTATTAGCAAACCTAAATTTCATTGCAGAGTTAAATTTTAATGTTATGTATTTTATAAAAATAAATTACATATTAAAATTTCATATTATAGGGAGCCTGGCATGGTGGCACATGCCTGTAATTCCAGTAGTTGGGAGGCCAAGACAGGAGGATTGTAGGTCTGAGGCCAGCATCAGCAACTTAGCAAAACCCTAGCAAGTTAGCAAAACCACTTCAAAATAATAAATAAATAAATAGGGTGGGGGGTATAGTTCAGAGATAGAATGGCCCTGGTTCAATCATCAGTACCAGAAAGGAAATTCATGTTATAAATATTTTTCTATAGTAAAATATATCAAGATTATGGTAAAATATATCAAGAGTTTAGTAAGCCGGGCGTGGTGGCACACACTTGTAATCCCAGCATTTGGGAGGCTGAGACCGAAGGATCCGGGTTGGCGGCCAGCCTCAGCTACCTAGTGAGGCACTCTGCAACTTAGTGAGACTCGGTTTCAAAAATAAAGAATAAAAAATAGGGCTGGGGGTATAGCTCGGAGGTAGAATGCCCCTGAGTTCAATCCTCAGTACCG
>PVLC010002120.1:0-15232 GCA_004027655.1 Graphiurus murinus | reverse complement strand
GGGCTGGGGGCTCGGAGGTAGAATGCCCCTGAGTTCAATCCCCAGTACCGCCAAAAAAAAAACCAAAAAAAAAAAAAAAAAAGGAATGTCTGTATTTTGTATACTATATTCCTTATAATTATTTTGTGTGTGTGTGTGTGTGTGTGTTTGTGTGTGTGTGTGTGGTACTGGGGATTGAATCTAGGGCATTCTACCTCCTAGCTACACCCACAGTCCGACTTTTTTTTTATTCTTTATTTTGAAACAAGGTCTTACTAAGTTGCGGAGAGCCTCACCAAGTAGCTGAGGCTGGCAGTGAACTTGGATCCTCCGGTCTCAACCTCCTAAGTACTGGGATTACAAGCCTGCATCACTACCCCTGGTCACTATTCCTTATTATTATGGAAATGTATTACATATAATTTAGAATACACATTACTTTTTGCTATGGGAAGATAAAACATGTAATGTAAATGTAGAATTCTATACAACAAATATACGCTGCTATATTATATGGAATAAAATATATTTGTCTTTTTATTTGTTTATACATAAAAGCTGCACTACAAAGAGAAGGGCATTTTGATTCAATCCCAGAGAGATCAAAAATCAATCTTTGGGAAATTTTCCTTTTAAATTTATTAGGATAGATGGGGCAAGTAGGATTCAAGTGCAGCCCAAGAGAGCACAAATTGCTACAGTATTGGACAAATTCTCTAACTACAGATAAATAGTTTCTTCTTATTGTCACTCATCTATTCTCATGGTACTGAGAAACATGGAGAGGTACAAGAGGAACTTGGTATGCTTTCTTCCTCTTATACTCCAGGTTGTATTTCATGTTAGAAAAAAATATTAGCCAGGCGTGGTGGCGCACGCTTGTAATCCCAGCATTCGGGAGGCTGAGACGGGAGGATCCGGGTTTGCGGCCAGCCTCAGCTACCTAGTGAGGCACTCCGCAACTTGGTGAGACTTGGTTTCAAAATAAAGAATACAAAATAGGGCTGGGGGTGTAACTCGGAGGTAGAATGCCCCTGAGTTCAATCCCAGTACCGCAAAAAAAAAAAAAAAATAGGGCTGGGGGTATAGCTCGGAGGTAGAATGCCCTTGAGTTCAATCCCCAGTACCGCAAAAAAAAAAAAAAAAAAAAGAAAAGAAAAAAATATTAGCGGTAAATCTGAACTTTATCAACTTTGAACTCTCAAGGTCACCCTCTCACTACTTCTTAGAGACAATGTTTATTTCCTGCTACCCATAGGGTGTGCTAGAGAATACGCTTCCCTTGACTAAGGATAAGGACTAGGGGTCCTATATTTCTATATGATATTTAGAGTCCTTTATGATTACATTTTCTGGGCTAACTTGGAAAGTTTTACACATTGAAGATTATGGCTGATATAAAGTGGGCTCGGGAAACTTTCCAAGGGTTTATGGAATAAAATAAGAGTACACTCAGCATATGCAGTACAGTAAAAAATGCTGTGGATTAAATGTAAATGTCCATGTTTACAGACATTCAAACATTTCCATGTTTGGTAAAAAACAAATGGAGAGATTTACTGAAGAATGATAATAAAAAATGTAAACACACACACACACACACACACACACACACACACAATTATACTTGAGATCTTCTCTCTTCCCTCAATAACTTCCAAATTCTAGTTAGGAAAAAAATATTTACAAAGTATGTGGTCAAAAGTATTTGCTGATAATGAGGCATAAGTGAATTACAGTTTGGTCAGAACACATTGCTACTGACAGTAGTATCTTCCTAACATGCTTACTTTCCTTTAAAGTTACTTTCTCCTGCAATGGAAGGTGTCATGTGTGGAATGTGATATATAAAATCATTAACTTTAAAATAGGACACAAAGGGAACTCAAGCTGGAAATGTTCAGTAAGTAATTGTATGTCTACGTATGTGAGTTTGCGAGTTTCCATGGATTCTTACCGTTTCAGGGTTATTTTCAAAGACCTCTCTTGCTTCTTCTTTATTGCACAGTTCTTCAATGCATTCTCTTTCAAGATTACCCTTTTTGGTTTCTTCAAGTAAAGCATTTGCACGACGTTTTCTAACCAGGACTTGTGAGGCATGTTGCTTTGACAAAACTGAAGGAAAAAAAGTTTATATTAATAAGTCTTTCATTTTCTTCATAAAATATATTATTTTATTAAGAAATAAGAGGTACAATGTTTATGTTTCTGCCTATGAACTATATGACACTTAAAATTAGCATGTTGGAACTAAAAAGAAATGCAAATACATTGGTCAACAACTTGGAAAGCAGGTTCAAATTATTCAAGGTCAGGCTAGAGGTCTAGCATCAGATGATATCTGAAATCAATGTTTACCTTTTTATGGGTACATTGGGAAAACATCATGCTAAAGTAACTATGTCAAAAGTTATAGTCATATCATCTTTAAAGCAAGGGAGATAAACTTTCTCAATTTTAATGAAAACTTTTGGGATCTCTGTGGAGTTAGAGCAATACAGAAATATTTTCCAATCAGCTACATGAAAGGTGCCTGATATGCTAAAACATTTGATTATTAATACTAACAGCAAAATAAAATTCATGAGAAAAGGAAGACTTTATGCAAAGTACAAAATATTGAAGGCAAAGAGAATTGGTAATTTTGGCTACTTAAAAATGTTTAAATAGAGCCGGGAGTGGTGGCGCACACTTGTAATCCCAGCATTTGGGAGGCTGAGACTGGAGGAGCCGGGTTTGCGGCCAGCCTCAGCTACCTACTGAGGCACTCTGCAACTTAGCGAGACCCTGTTTCAAAATAAAGAATAAAAAATAGGGAGTATAGCTCAGAGGTAGAATGCCCCTGAGTTCATTCCCCAGTACCAAAAAAAAAAAAAAAAGTTTAAATAGTTGAACGACAAGAGTAATACAACGAAGTTTAATACTAAGCAATAGATTGAATCATATGGAATAGAAAAATTACATCCCGACTTTACAAAGCAACTTTTGTAAATTAAAAACAAGCAATCAAACAAAAGGTCAACTAGTTTAGGAAAGACAGCAAAGTTATTTATAAAATCACTTCAATTTTATAAACAATATATAAAGAGCAATACAGAAATTGATTATTAAATCAAAAATTAGGAAAAAAACTAAATATCTATTAAGGGGAATAGAAAAATAAGCCATAATATATCTATGCATGGAATAATATACAACTTTTAAAAGGAAAGACATTTCTCTTATCCTAAACATTTCCAAGATATAAGTGAAAATGCAAGTTGTAGAACACTATACCCCCAACATAAATCTCTCTATATATATAGCAAAAAAAAAAAAAAATATATATATATATATATATACATACATGTAGGCAACTTTTTACTATATATAACAGCCAAAATTGCATATATATATATATATATATATATATATATATATATATATATGTAAATATTATATGGACAAATACATAGAAAAGAGTTTAGAAAGACAAACTGCTAATAGCAATTATGTTTGAAGTAAATAGTGGAGAATGTGAAGTTTTAATTTTATTATTTTCAGTGAATAGAGCATAGTTTTTAAAGGGAAATTTTAAAAAGCACAAATAAAATCTACGAATACCTTTTCTTCAGATTTTAACCACAAATGATTCTTTCACTAAGAAGAGAAGTAATGTAAACAGATAACTTTATTTTCCTTTGCATTTTTCTTATTAAATGTAATGAGCAAAACAATCTAAAAAATTGACAGAGAAAGAAAGAAAAAAAAAAGAAAAAGGACTAATCAATGGCCACCATACTTATTAGTTGAATAACTGAAAAGCTTTCAAGAGTGAAGTAATGTTGTTTTATTTGTCTTACAGAAACAGAAGTTTAAATGTGATGGATGAAATAAATAGTTTGGATGGTATTTACTGTTTTCACTGATCATTTAAAAATTAAAACAAGGCTGCATACTCTACTTATAAAAAATAGAAGTGAACATGTTACCTGTCAAGTGTTTTACTAGCTGATAAATTTCAATCCTGTCAACAATGAAAGAGTCTGACATGGGCAATTATCTCATTTATTTGAAGTTGTTTTAAGTATGCTAGTTTGTATTAAATATAGCAAAATCATGGTTCCTTTGAACGGCAACGCAAATATGTCATTTGTTTTGGGAAAAAAAATAACACTTTCACAGAACAATGAAAACATTGATTCAAAAACAACAACAAGGATGATGAAGACAATGACAAAGTCGAAGTCAACTATATTTAGGAAAAAAACTCTACATTCACTCATTGATATTTCTTCCATTGAGAATATTAAATTTGGTAATTAAGAGCTTTAAGAAATCATTTTTTCCTAATACAGTCCCCACTAAAAGACAAAGGCCAGGTATAGGAACTCATTATATTCATGATTGTGAAAGGGGCAGTTCTCAAATACTCAGGTAGGACCATGATGGTGGTTTAAAAGAATACTCACTTAAGTTTATAAAAAGAAACATAATAACCTCCATCATTTTAGAAATGATGGAAGTCAGATAAAGACTATGCAATATATTTGTATTAAATTATGAATTTAAATAAATGACAAAACTAGAACAAAATCATAGGAATCCTAATGCTCAGACCTGCAACCCCATCCTTTTAAGAAAATAGGAAGAAGCTTTATTGTCTCCATTGATAGGAGGAATATAAAAACCTTTATTTATGCCTTATTTATTCTATGTTTAGCCCAACAATGCTTTAAATAGACATATTTAAAATTTTTCAAAGTGCGTATTATAACATTTGATTGTGGAATAAATTATGAAATAAACTACAAGGTAGAATTATCATCCCCATTTTTCTATTAAAGAAGTTGAAGCTAAGAGAGATTATACAATTTGCCCAAAGTCTCAAAGCTAGTAAGTTATGCTGATGAAATTCAAACATAGATGCTTCTCAACTAACCATGGGGTTACATGTTGATAAACCCATTTTAAATTAAAAATATCATTAAATTGAAAATGCATTTAATACACGTAATCTACCAAAGATCATAGCTGAACAACAGAGTTCACTGGAGAGTATGGATTGTTTACCCTCATGATTGCATGACTGACTGGGAGCTGCTGCTTGGTGCCACCACCCAGGGTCTTAAAGTATCAGACTCTGTACTGAATATTGCTAACCCAGGAATAGATCAAAATATAGTTTCCACTGAATGTTTATTACTTTTGCACTATCATAAAAGCCAAGGGATAACTCTATTCAGACCTCAAATGTTCACAAAATAATTGATTTAAAATTTTAAAAGAGAAGTTATATGGTTGTGCAGTGGATAAGTTTGATATTCTAAATAAGACATTTGCTATCTTTTATATAGTCAGCTCATCCATCTAACAGAATGTGCTTTCAAAAGAGTCTACTTTCTTTGCCAGAAATGTATAAAAATGACATTATGAAAACAAATTAAGAATTACATGAATGTAGGATGAGACAAGAATGTGGTTAGAAGTGCTTATCAGCAGGCTAAATGTTCTTCTGCCAAAAATATCCACCCTGCTGGCCTATAGGAATGTCTAAAAAGTGTCATTTATTTAGCATAATAATAACCATGACACATAAAAGCTCTTGCATTATCTCTTTTTTATCCTAATCATAACTATTCTTAGATCATAATTTTTCATTTTATACATGATTAGCCCAAAACTCACAAACATGATTTAACTTTATTAAGTTCAAACAGCTGAGAATAGAGACAAACCTACCTCTAAAATCTATCCTCTTTTTGTATTAGCACATAGTCCCTAATATTTGTTCACTCTTTTGGAGTAAGAAGTATCTCAAAAAAGTCCTTGTTAAAATTCAACAATGTTGCTTAAAAAGAATGACATTCAGATTAAAAATGTTAGGTGATATAAGTCAACTCAAAATGTTTCAATGACCTAAAAATTAGACCAGAAAGCTTGTAATTACTAGAAGAAAACAGGACTAACTCTCCAACATATAGGCCCAGGCAGAGATTTCCTCAATAAGACCATAAAGCTCAGGAAACAAAGCTGAGAAACAATAAATGGGATGACATTGAATTAAGAAAAAAAACAAAACAAAACAAAAAAAAACTTCTGCATAGCAAAGGAACCAATCAAGAGTCTCAAGAGAAAGCCTACAGAATGGGAGAAAATCTTTGCCAGCTACTCCTCTAATAAAAGAATAATATCTAGAATATATAAAGGACTCAAAAAAACTCCACACAACCAAATTTTTAAAAATTGCAATTTAAGTGAATAGACACTTCTCAAAAGAAAAATCCAAATGGCCAACTATATAAAAATATGTTTACCATTATTAGCAATCAGGGGAATGCATATCAAAACAAACTGAGAAGCCATTTCCCTCTAGTTAGAATGGCAATCATCAAGAATACAAACAATAATAGCCGGGCATGGTGGAGCACACTTGTAATCCCAGTACTTGGAAGATTGAGACGGGAGGCTCTCAGGTTTGTGGCCAGCCTCAGCTCCTTAGTGAAGCCCTCTGTAACTCTGCAACTTAGTGAGACCCTGTTTTAAAATAAAGAATTAAAAAAATAGGACTGGAGGTGTAGCTCGGAGATAGAATGCCCCTGGGTTCCACCCCCAGTACCAAAAGAAAAAAAGA
Source organism: Graphiurus murinus (assembly GCA_004027655.1). Classification (NCBI taxonomy): domain Eukaryota; kingdom Metazoa; phylum Chordata; class Mammalia; order Rodentia; family Gliridae; genus Graphiurus; species Graphiurus murinus. Next base: position 8,640 of record PVLC010002120.1, on the reverse strand, counting down.
AAAGAGAATACAAACAATAATAAATACTGTCAAGGATGTGGGGAAAAAGGAAGACATATAAACTTTTGGTGGGATTGGTACAACTCATACACTGTTGGTGATAAATTAGCACAAGTATGGAAATAAGTATGGAGGTTCTTCAAAAGATTAGGGGTGGAACCACCATATGATGCAACTATACCATTCCTCAGTATCTTTCCAAAAGAATTGAAGTCAGAATACTATAGTAATACATGTACACGTTTTTGTTTGTTTGTTTGTTTGTTGCTTTTTGTTTTTGCAGTACTGGGGATTGAACCCAGGAGCATTCTACCTCTGAGCTACACCCCCAGCCCTATTTTTATTATTTTGAAACAGGGTCTCACTAAGTTGCAGAGTTACAGAGGGCTTCACTAAGGAGCTGAGGCTGGCCAGGAACCTGAGATCCTCAGTAGCTGAGTAGCTGAGGCTAGCCATGAACTCAGATCCTCTGGTCTCAGTCTCCCAAGTACTGGGATTACAAGCGAGCGCTACCACACCCGGCTATGCATAACTATGTTTATAGTAGCACAATTCACAATAGCTAAATTATAGAACCAACATAGGTGTCCATCTACAGATGAATGGATAAAGAAAATGTGGTATATGCACACAATGGAATTTTACCCAGTCATAAAGAATAAAATTATATCATTAGCAGAAAAATGAATGGAAGTAGAGAACATCATGCTAAGTGAGATCAGCCTGACTCAGAAAATCAAGGGCTGCTGTTTTCTCTCATTTGTGGAAGCCAGAGACAAAATAGAAAAGGGACCTCATGAAAATGAGAAGACCAGTAGAATAGTATAAAGGGATTGCGGGATGAAGGTGGGGAGTTGGAAAAGGGAGGCTTATGGTAGAGAAAAAAACAAATAATGTTATGTACATATATGAATCTCACTATCCTGTATGGCAAGGGAAGAGAAGGTGAGGGGTTGGGAGAGAAATGCCCCAAGTGATGTTGTATGCACATATGAAAGTATCACTTTGAATCTCACTATGATGTATAATTACAATGCACCAATAAAAAATGTAGGTGATAATGTTGAGTTAGTACTGTTTAGTTTTGAGTCTTTCAAGGTAAGAGTACGACTGAGTTGTCTTGACTTTTAATTTATCTGAGTCATGCCTTCTTGAAAATAGTGACCACACCTGATGGAACAAATATGTTGATATCACAACCAGTGTCAAACATTAACTGGAATCCTCTTCTGAAATTGTCTTTATATCCTTTAATGTTCCCTTTCTCATAAAAGTACCAATAAACAAGATGAGTAGGGTGAGAAATACTAATTTCAGTTCCATGTTAGTAAAAGGGTAAGTCCTCCCCTCTGTTTCCCTTCTCTTCTTAGGTGTTCAAACTTGCTACTCTGTTAAGGGAGGGCAGAACTGCATATATACAGGTTGCTTGAAACTGATCAGTCAGATAGAGAAGAGGTGGCAGATGAAGAAGGGTCCAAATTTGAGGACAGCTCATCCTCTAAAACTCTTTTATTCTGCCTCTTTGCAAAAATGGTTCTCCTATTTCTCCCTCTAAAAGCTCAACACCTTTTTAATTTTGCCTTCTGTCTGTCTCTTCCCCTAGGCTCTTATTATTTGGCATTCAAAGAATGAAAAAATACCTCCAGTAGAATGTGTCTGAAAAGAGAATACTGGCTAGCATTTGGGTTGGCAAGGTGCTTTTATCTTTGTTTCTGCTTTAGTAATGGGCAGCATGAGGGAAATGGCTTTCACTGTACAGATTGAACAACTACAAAATACTCTGAGGTATAATTGTTATCTCACATGTCTCAACTGTTGAAATGGCATGTTTCCTTAAATAAAACTATGAAAAATATAATTGCATTAATATGGAAAAACAATTAGTTAATAATGATGGAAAACAAATAGCTGGATATGAATATCTGATTTAAAATAACATACTAATTAACTGTTAAATATTTTTAGCTTTTTCCTAATATTTCTACCATAAATGGCAAATGGAGTATTTGAAAAATATGAAGGTTACAAGAATTAATAAAAATGAAAGATGTTTTGATTAATAAAAATCAAAGATGTCACATGAATATTACCAATTTTCAGAAGAGCTTGTGTTAACTTTCAAAATAAAACGCTGTGCCTATATGTATGTCTTTTTTTAAAAAAAAGTTTGTTTTAAAAAAAAATAAGAGCTATTATACGTGCTTTTTTTCCCTTAAGTTTCAGTATGCTTCATATTGAAAATTATGCTGCTGAGCAAGTGTTTCTTATCAAATTATTGTGTTAAAGATTAGAAAGGAAATAAAAATTATTCTGTAAAGTTAAGCTAGTCCTTAAAAAAGACTGAGCAATAAATAATCTAATGAGAAATACTTTAAGAGATTCAAGATCATAAGAGATAGGCCTGGGTAAGGATTTAAATCTAGGGGGAAAAAAGAGGAAATAATTTGTAGATTAGACATTATGTATGCAAAGGTGAGTTTTGAAACCTTTGGATTAGAGGAATGAGGGCTGGCATTTATTTAGAAGTAGAAAAGATATTGGTGGATTTAAAAAATGTGACCATTGTCTGGAATAGATCAATGAGTGAGTAGGGAGACAGTGCCTGAACTGTTCAGTCACAGCAGAAATAAAATGGACATTTCCTTACTCCAGAATGTAATTATAACTTTAACTTACTGGCCCTATTCTAGAAAAAAAAAAAAGGAGTAAATGACTCTTCTAGTGTTTCAGTAAGATTAAAGCCTTTGATTTAGCCATAGTTAGATAAAGCAGTATATATTAGTTATTCCAACCAAAATGACAAATACATTTACCCAAAAGATAGAACAGGCAGCTTGTTATCCAGAAAAGAAAAATTATATTGGACATTTCTTTTATTTCATTTGTTTGCTCTTGATGAATGAAGATGCTTCATTTGAAGGAATTTGGCAAACTTTGAAAAAGAAATGTTCTATGATCCTTTCTATTCTTCTTTTGACTGCTAGGTTTTTGCAAGACGTTTATATTTCATGAAGCCAAAACAGGAGGTCTCTTTTATGAGTAGAGCAAGATATTTATGCAGTCAGCTTCCTTTGTTTTCTTCATTTTCTACCCACTAGTATGCCAAAACACCATCTGATTTTGACGTCATGTACCAAGAGGATATCACGCAGGACATGTTTTGTTTTTGTTCTATTTGACCTATTTTGTTAGGATGGCATCAACATTATTAGTTCATTTGCCTTTGTCTATATTTATGTCTAAAAATCAACCGGCAAAGTATCCTGGGACATTTTTTTAAATGAGAGTGAAGAGTTGGCCTCATTATGCAATATCCCACTTCCTGCAATCTCCACCAGATGTCTGAAATAAGCAAGTCTGAGAGGCTTAGAAAGAATCCAGGTCTTGGGCTGGGGCTTCAGCTCAGTGTTAGAGTGTGTATTTAGCATATACAAGGCCTGGGTTCAATCCTCATCACTGAAAATAAAACAAAATAAAACCTTCCAGGTTTCAGTCGCTCCCTTTTTAAATCTTAGAATACCATTTATCTTTTAAAGTGCTTATGTAGAAATGAGATTATTTGTATACTGTCAAGTAGATGTTTACAATTTAATACAGCTTCTACCAGCTTCTCAGAACCCCTTGTTGAACAGCCAAAAGGTATAAAACACAATCTAAAGAATAATGGAATAAAATGATAACTTATTTGCAAATTGATAGAAATAAGAACCAGGGAAAGAAAGGAGAATATAACTAGCAATAAGGAATAGAACATTTGGCGCAGGGAGATCCAAGATGGCAGAAAAAGAGTAAGCTGTGGATCTCAACTCTTCCACAGATTTGAATCAAAGCAAGAGCACAGCTGCTCAAGGAGGTGGGTGACACAGGGTATGCACCAGGTTCGCAGCCAGCCTCAGATACTTAGTGAGGCCCTCCACAACTTAGTGAGAATAGATAAAGAATAAAATAAAGAATAAAAAATAGGACTGTAGCTCAGAGGTAGAATGCCCCTGGTTTCAATCCCCAGTATCATAAAACAAAAAAATGAAAGAAAGAGAGAGATAGAGAAGAGAAAAGAAAGAAACAGGTGAGATATGAGTCTTTACCTGTTTTTATAACCATGAGGGTATAAGAAAAGTGTTGCCATTTTAAATATCTCATTAAGGAGAAGGCTGAGTCTTATGATTGTTGTGGCAATAGTTATTTTGTGTAATGAAATTTAGTGTGTCCTCCCTTAATACATATTATTTTACATGGATCCAACTAATTTTATATTTCTTTAAATTAATTATATTTTCCTTAATGTCTCTTTTTATCTTCCTTATCTCCATTCCCCTCCCTTCCCTCTGTTCTTTCTCTCCATCCCAGTTTTTCTTTCATAACCCTTCCCTCTCCTATCTGTTTTGCTCATTTCTCCTTTTTCTGCTTCTTTCTTTTCTTTGATTTTGTCCTTCTTTCAATACAATTTAGTATTACATGTGTTATCATTAATATTTTTCATTCCTTTCCATATTATTTCTCATTTAATTTTTTCATTGGTTAGTAGCTCTGTAGAGAACATTGGTAACAAAATTTTTAAGTTATATGTTGGTCTATGGTCTAAGTTATATGTTGGCTTTTAAATTATCACTATTACAGATGAATATTCTCTCCTTGTGAAACAGTTCTAGAGGCTGAACTTAGCACTTCAAGTATGCTGATTTGATGTGGTGAAAGTAATGTACACTCTCCAAACCAGGAGGATCACAGGTTTGAGGCCAGCCTCAGCAAGTTGGTGAGACTCTGTTTCAAAATAATAAATAAAAAGGTCTATGGGTATAGCTTACTGGTAGAATGATGCCTCTGGGTTCAATCTCCATTATGAAAAACAAACAAAAACTGCTCCTAGCCCGGGTTTATTGTAAAATGATAACCAGTCCCTATTTCCTCATATTAAAAAAAGGAGAGGACTCCATCTCAACCGAGAGACAAAAGCAGGTCCTCAGAAAACATGAGTAAATAGTTCAAGAAGATGCCTCCAAAATTTACAACCCCTAGTAACTGAACTACAAATATTGATGTGGATAAAATCACAAAGTATTCAAAATGTTAATTAAAATGAACAACGAGCTAAACGAAGATCTAAGGAATGAACCAACAGAGAGATTATAGGAAGTAAAAGAACATTTCAATAAAGAGATAGAAATTCTGAAAATAACCAAACAGAAGTTCTGGAAATGAAAGACTCAAAAGGTTAAATAAAAATTCAGTTGAAATATATCATCAACCCATTGGAACAAGCAGAAGACAGATTTTCAGGACTCAAAGACAGAGTATATGATTTTACATGCTCATTTGGCAATGAAGAAAAGATAATAAGAGACCTCATCAGAATATTCAAGAAATTTGGGATATTAAAAGACCAAACCTAAAAAACATTGGGATTGGAGAGGATTCTGAGATACAAGCTAAGGTCATGGATAGCTTCTGCTGTGAAATAGTATCAGAAAATTTTCCAAACCTGGGAACAAGATGGAGGTCAAAATACAGAAAGTATTCAGAAGCCCAAGTCAGCCAGATCAAAAAAGAACCTTTTCACAACACACTACAATTAAAATGCCTAACATAGAGAATAAGGATAGAATTTCAAAAGTCGTACACAAAAAAATGCCAGGTCATATTTAGAGATAATCCAATAATAGTAATCCCTGACTTGTCAGCATAAACACTAAAAGCCAGGAAGGCTTGGAATAAAGTATTTCAAATCCCAAAAGTAAACAACTGTCAATCAATATTGCTATATCCAGCAAAGCCATCCTTCAAAACTGAAGTAGAAATAAAAATCTTCCAAGATAAACATACACTGAAAGAATTTGTGACTACTAAGTGAGCACTACAGAAAATACTTCAACACTATATACAGAAGAAATTAAAAACAGACCAGAGCATATGAATGGACAAATCTAATTAGAAGAGCAACTAAGAAAAGGGAAACTATAACTGTATTAAACATTAGAAATGAATCCAAATGGTAGGACATAAAAACATCTCTCTATAATAACAATGAATATAAATGGTCTCAGTTTTCCAAATAAAAGACATAGACTGGCAGAGTGGATTAAAAAATAAAACCCAGTTATTTGTTGATTACAAAAGATTCACTTTCCAAGAAAAGATATCCACAGGCTGAACTTGAAAGGATGAAAAACATATATTCAATGAAAATGGAGACAAAAAGGAAAGCAGGAGTAGCTTCTCCAATGTTATACAAAGCAAACCTCAAGCCAAAATTAATCAGAAGAGACAAAGACGATCACTTCACATTGGTAAAGGGAACAATCCAATAAGAAAATATAGTGATAGTAAACAATTATGCCCCAAATATTGGTGTACTTACTTACATAAAACAAACATTACTTGACATTAAGACCCAGACACCAATACAGTAATACTGGGAGATTTCAACACACCTCTTTCACTAATAGGTCATCCTCACAAAAAATTCAGTAAAGACTCTTCTGACGTAAAAATTACTATTAATCAAATAAATCTAACAGATATCTACAGATTATTTCATACAACAATAGCTGAATTCCCTTTCTTCTCATTTGTTAATGGAATTTTCTCCAAAATAGACAACATTTTAGGACACAAAGCAAGTGTTAGCAAACACAAAAGCAAACAAACAAAACAAAAAAAACCTAGATATAATTATTTGCATTTTATCAGGTCATAATGGAACAATATTAGAAATCACCAGCAAGAAAAATCATAGGAATTATATAAACATATGGAGATTAAAGAATTCACTTTAGAACGATGAAAGGATCAGAAAGAAATTAAGAGAAATATTTAAAAAATTCCCCAAATCTAATGAGAGACAATATACCAGAACTCTGGTACACCATGAAGGTGGTTTTAAGAGGAGTTATAGGTATGAGTGCCAATAGCTACAATAACACAAATCAGAAAGATCCTAAATAAACAACCTAATGATACATCTCAAGGTTCTAGAAAAACAAGAACAAACTGTTTTCAAAACAGAAGGCAGGAATTAGAGCTTAAATTAATGAAATATAAATTTTTAAAAATACAAAGGATCAATGAAACAAAGAGTTTTTGAAAAGATAAAGAAGATTAATAAAACCTTAGCCAATTTAACAAAGAGAGAAGAACTATTAATAAAATTAGAGATGAAAAAGAAGATATAATCACAGATAGGTCTGAAATTGAAAAGATCATTAGGGCCTACTTTGAAAACTTATATGCTAATGAAAGTTGAAAAATTTAGAAGAAATGGACAAATTCCTAGACATATATGACCTATGAAAATTGATTCAATAGTATTAGAAACCTAAACAGACTGATAATCAACAATGAGATTGAAGCAGTAACAAAAAGTCATTCACCAAAGAAAAGTCAAGGGCCAGGTGGATTTACAGCTGAATTCTACCAGACTACTAAAGAAAAATTAATGCCGATACTCTTCAAATTATTCAAAAAACTGAAAGTGTTAACCCATTCCAAAATTTATTCTATGAAATAAGTATCATCCTAATACTCAAACCAGATAAGGATATATCAAGGACAGAAAACCACAGAACAATATCCCTAGTAAACATAGATGCAAAAATCCTTAATAAAATATTAGCAATTTGTATTCAAAAACAAATTAAGAAGATTGTACATCATAATGAAGTTGGTTTCATTATATGGATGCAAAGATGGTCTGACATACGCAAATCCGTAAGTATAATTCGTCACATAAATAGAAGTACAAAAATTAAACAATCATGTCAGTAAAGGCAGAAAAAGCCTTCATTTAAAAAAATACCCAGCATCCATTAAATAGAGGAAGAAGAATAATTATGGATAGAAGGAACTTAGCTCAACATCATGAAGGCTACATATGACAACTAATAGCCAACATCACAGTTAATGGGGAAAAACTGAAAGCATTTTTTCTAAAATCAGGAATAAGAAAAATATGCCCACTATCACTAGTCCTCTTCAATATAGTACTTGAAATTTTACTCATAGCAGTTAGGCAAAAGAAGGAAATAAAAAACAATACCAGTAAGAAAGGAAGAAGTCAAATTTTCATTATTTACAGATGCTATTATAAGTACAGACCCCAAAAACACAACCAGTAGACTTTTAGAGCTGATAATAAAATTCAGCAAAATAGCAAGATACAAAATAAACACACAAATCAAAAACTGTTTTCCACTCACAACACCCTTAAAAAATTAAATCCTAGGAATAAATATGAACACGGAGATGAAACAAAAATTATTGAACACTGAAGAAAGAAATTGAAGAAGACACTAGAAGACAGAAAGATCTCATATGTGCTTGGATAGGCAGAATTAATATTGTTAATAAGGCCATAAATCCAAGAGCAATTTACAGATTCAATGCAATCCCCATTAAAATACTAATGACATTCTTCAAAGAACTAGGAAAAAACAGTCTTAAAATTCATATGGAAGCCGGGCGTGGTGGCGCACGCTTGTAATCCCAGCATTCGGGAGGCTGAGACCGGAGGATCCGGGTTCGCGGCCAGCCTCAGCTACCTAGTGAGGCACTCCGCAACTTAGTGAGACTCGGTTTCAAAATAAAGAATAAAAAATAGGGCTGGGGGTATAGCTCGGAGGTAGAATGCCCCTGAGTTCAATCCCC
>PVLC010002119.1:0-122027 GCA_004027655.1 Graphiurus murinus | reverse complement strand
CGGCAGATGAATGTTACATTAACTCATGGTATTCCCTATAACCCCCAGGGACAAGGTATCGTAGAAAGGGCACATCTCACCATCAAGAATGCATTGTATAAACAGAAAGGGGGAATTGGGGTGTGGTTTAAATCCCCCAAAGACAAACTCAATGTTATTCTCTTTGTCCTAAATTTTCTGACCTTGGATTCTTCAGGCCAGTCAGCAGCTGAGCGCCATGCCGGCTGTGTGGACCGACCTCAGGCCAAGGTCCTATGGAAAGACATCCTAATGGGAGCCTGGAATGGCCCCGACCCTGTGTTAATTTGGAGGAGAGGTTCTGTTTGTATATTCCTGCAGGGCAAAGACGTGCCGATTTGGGTTCCTGAGCGCCTGGTGAGACCTGCGGCGGAGCCCTTGAGGAGTCAAGATGAGACTAGCACCGCTGGTATATCTGATGATTGTGGACCTGATGGCAGCGCGGCGTCTAGGAGGAGTGCTGAAGATACGACGCAGCCTTCCTCGGAGCCCGGATACAACTTAGACTGATGCAAGACTTCTGCTTTTCCACTACCATCTATAAGACTTTCCATTGGACTTAACAGAACTCTCTACAGTTTACTCTTTTGCGCAATTGGACTTAACAGAACTCTTTACAGTTTTACTCCTTTGAACAATTGGACTTATTTGAACTCTCCGCAGTTAACCCCTTTGTAACCTGGTTATTATGTAACCATTTGAGCGCTTGTGTGGACATTTCAGCGCTGTCTCAAGCGATTGGACTTATCTGAACTCTCCAGTTAACCCCTTTGTTGGTTTATTGCCATTGTAACCATTTGGGTGCCGGTATGGATTTTCCAGCTCTGTTAACATCTCTTGGTAGCCACTGTCGGGCTGGTGCGGTGCATGTGTCTTCTGTGGGCCAGCCAGAATTAGCAGCGGTAAGCGCTTGTACCAACATTTGCGACCATTGAGGCTGGCATCTCCCCTGGAGTGTGGCTTGTTAGATCAGATAGGTAGCCAGGGACGGGTGTGATCGGACCCAGCATCATGCCAACCTAAGACAGGAAGGTGGTCTTGCTACCACTGTTCTAAGGATGGGTAAGGATGATTGCTAGGATCTATCCACCTAAGACAGGCACCATCTATGGCCACTTTATATATAAACAGTTAGGGGGAGATGTCAGGGGCCTAGTTCCGCGGGCTAGACCTCGCCTCTAGATGGCACCTGGCAGAGTGCCAGAAGCAGCTGCAGGTGAATAACATCCTAGGGCTCTGCCACGCCAGAGCGCATGCGCCAGCACGCCCGACTCGTGGCCGGGCCAGGTGAGAGCTGTATGAGACACCTCGTGGCTTAGACCCGGTGCAGCTATAAAAGCCTCCACCTCTCGAATAGAAAAAGCGCGGCTGAAAGAGCTGCTGGGGAAAGGCTGGTTGGGAAGTTGCTGGGCTGGGAAGTTGCTGGGAAAAGTTCTGGGAGGAATTGGTTGGGAAGAAGAAGCGGTTGGGAAGAGGTTGGCCGGGTTGCTGGGGAAGTCCTGGGAAGAAAGATTGTGGGTTGCTAGTGGAAGACGGGTTGTTAGAGAGAGGGGTTATTGAAAGTTTGTAGGAAAAGCACTATTTGGAAAGACAACCTCTGCACTGTGTTTGTTATTGTTTGTGCAATGCCTTGATCCCAGAAAGAGAGAGATATAATAAAAGAGGTTCGAACCAGTAGCATTTAGCCGGCGTCTTTTATTGGGGCCTCACGGCTGAGGGTTCAGCCTGGGGCGCCCGATAAGGAGCATTCTATTTCTGAGCTATATCCCCAGCCCTATTTTATTTTATTTTGAAACAGCATCTCCCTTGATTGTTGAAGGTCTTGCTAAATTGCTGAGGCTGCCCTTAAACCTGTGATCCTTTTGTCTCAGCCTCCCAAGTACTGAGATTACAGGAGTGTATCTTCATGCTTGGCTCAACTTTATTTTTTAATCTTTACTTTTATGTAGTATACAAACCCAATCCCCAAGTAGTTCAAAATATAATCATCACAAGTGGCCCAGTAAACATTAATTGCTCACTTACTAGGTACTATGTTTCACACTGGTAACACAAAGAACAAAATGCAGTCCCTTTTTTCAAGCAAAAAAAAAAAGAAAGAAAGAAAGAAAGAAATCACACTATGGAAATGTATAAGGGATTTTTTTCACATAGGATATTATAAAATTCCAGAAAAGGGAACTTATCAACCAAGAAGAGTCAGCAAAGACTTCCTTGACAAGTCTTTGAAGGCAAGTAGGGATTCACCAGGCTAAGAGGCAAGAAGGCCAGGGGTAGGAGGAAAGACTGCTTGTTAGTCAGAATGATAAAAAAAGAAAAATTAGTTGCATGAGATTATGTGCTTTAGGAATATCAATTTTAAGACAAGAGGTCAGGAGAGTTGCAATTGGAGGAATGGAGTGAGTCTGATAACTAAACTTAATTCTATCCTTGCTAGGGAATCATTCTTTAAGTCATCTCAAATCTTTGTGTATGTGTGTGTGTGTGTGTGTGTGTGTGTGTGTGTGTGTGTGTGTGAAGGTGGGGCTGGGAGGAGAGAGAATGTGTTAAATAATCATGAACTGGATAAAGGATTTTCTACAACTGCAGAGGCTCCTTCTTTTATGTTCTCCAGATGTCTGGGGAGAAATGATGCAAAAAGAAGGAAAATAAATATTATGAAAAGTAATTAATTAGAATATCACTTGTTATAGTTAAAAGAAATAATGGTATGGTATGAGCTATGAACATCTTTTAATTGATTATTAGAGATCATAACCAAAAGGCAAAAATATTAAGTAAATGACCTTTGGGTCTGTTGTAACAATTTTATTTTTTTTTTTAGTTATGACCTTGCTCTGGTTCTTGTGTGTGAGGAATTACCAGGGGGAAGTAACTCTAAACAGGAATTAAGAACTCAGTCTCAGCCTGGGTTGCAACATCTCTGTTCTTAGGGCTTGCTTCATAGTAAACAAGGGGTGTATTCATCAAGGGTTTCCCAGAAATGATTTTAAATTTTCAGAAACTATATCATAGTCAGATAAAAAGCTTTTACAAAATATGCAAATTGTAAAAATATGAATTAAATTAACACAGGAGAGTTTACTAAAGGTACATAAAAATAGATACACATCCAATATGTAAACTGAACCTCTTTAGAGTTCTTTCAGGTGTGTGTCTGATTCTAGGACTAAAAATACAAGTGCTAATACACATTTTTTGTTTCTGATGCATTTTCATTTTAAAAATCACTCCTCAAATCCTGTAATTACTGAGATTGCTGACCAGTGTTATTTGAAAACTTTTTGTAGTCCAGGTTAATAATCATGTTGGATAAAAATAGGCAAATGGCATATGCTCCCTTTTAAGAAACAGAGTGCCTGGCTTCAACTAACCTAATTAACTGGTTAGAGTATCCATCCATAAAGACAGAAGCTGGCACTTCTGGGCCTATTAGCATCACTCCATGAAGCTGTTCTCCTTAGCTCGCTCATCTCCCCCTCCCCAAGCCTCGGGATTCTAACTCATAATATGTGGAAGATTCCATCCACGTATTTCCCTTTAGTCCTGTAAGTGGTTAGAGTAGGTCGCTAATAGTTTGAATAGTGAGCTGAAGTCTAGGGCAGTTTTTGATATGGTGGTTGTTTTTTGGGTTCAAAGCTTGCCGACAGTTAGTTCCATCAAAATTAAGATGGCAGTAAACTACTTGAAGACATATGTATATAATCGCGTCTAGAAATCACACTAACTTTAAAGAAACTGAATTGCACACTCGTTTCATAGAATACTAATTCTCAAAAACAAACAAACAAACAAACAAAGCCAAGCTCCAAGGTCAACTCTTGCATCATGTTGCATGTTGAATTTACATTTCAAAGTCAATACTTAAAATGAGGCATGGATGAGTGCCTTAGGAAGACTCTCAACCATTAGCAAATGGAAAGTTCTGAAACTTACAGCTGTAAGTAGACCCATTTCCCTTCATTTTACCAGAATCATTAAATCTACCTGAACAAAGGATGTTTGTTTTCCTTGTAAAATATATTACTATTCCATGGAATTCTATATTTTTGAAATTTTTAATGTGCTTTTATTGTTGCATTATAGCTCCACATCATAATGTAAATCATGTTAACAATGACATATATGCACATTAGGACTTGGTGGGCCCACTCCCTCCTCAGGATTACTTTGCCTATTCTGGGTCTTTTGTTTCTCCATATGACATCTATAACTGATTTGTCTAGGTCTATGAAGAATGACATTGGTATTTTGATAGGGATTGCATTGACTCTGTAGATCGCTTTTGGTAGAATGGCCTTTCTGCCTATCCAAGAGCATGGAAGATCTTTCCAATATAGTCTCAAGGACTATATTGAAAAGAAGTGGTGATAGTGGGCATCCTTGTCTTGTTCCTAATTGTAAAAGGAATTCCCACAGTTCTTGCCCATTCAATATGAAGTTGGCTTTGGGTTTATTGTATATTGCATTAATGATGTTAAGGTATATTCCTTCTATTCTGATTTTCTGCAGTGTTTTTGACATAAATGAGTGTTGGATTTTGTTAAATGCTTTTTCAGTGTCTATTGAGATGATCATGTAGTTTTTGTTCTTAGTTTTATTTATGTGGTGAATAACATGTTTTGATTTGCATATGTTGAACCAGCCCTGCTTTCTTCTGATGAAACCAACTTGGTCATGGTGTACAATTTTCTTGATTTGGTTTTGAATGCATATGGCTAGTATTTTGTTTAGAATTTTTGTGTCTATTTTCATCAATGATATCAATCTGTAATTTTCTTTTCTTGAGGCATCTTTATTTGATTTGGCATTAATGTGATTGAAGGAATTTAGAAGAATTCCATCTCTTTTGATTTCATGGAATAACTTGTGAATAACTTGGGTTTAGTTCTTCTGTAAAGATTTTATAGAATTCAGTGGGAAATCCATCTGGATCTGAGATTTTGTTTGATTTCAGACTTTTTATTGCTGTTTCTAACGTTTTGTTTGCTATTGGTTGGTTTAGGTTTTCTGTATCCTCTTGGTTCAATTCAGTAGGTAGTATGTGTCTAGAAATCTGTCAGTTTCTTCCATCTTTTCCACTTTATTGGAATATAAATTTTCAAAACAGTTTCTGATGATCTTCTGAATCTTCCCATTGTCTGTCTCTTAACACCACCTTCATTGTGTCCATAAATTTTGGCACATCGGGTCTTTATTTTCATTTAATTCCAGGACATTTTTTTTCTCCCCTTATATCTCTTCTGTTCCAGTCCTCATTCAAGAGTGTATCATTTAGTCTTCATGTACTTATGTAATTTCTTTTGATTTTCCTGTTGTTAATTTCTAATTTCATCCAGTTGTGATCTGAAAAAAATGCAGGGAATTATATCTTTTGTATATGCTGGTGCTTGCTTGTGGCCCAGAATGTAGTCTGTTTTGGAGAAGGTTCCATGGGTATCTGAGAAGAATCTGTATTCAGCTGTTGCTGGTTGAAATATCCTGTATATGTCTACTAGGTCCATTTGCTTTATAGTGTTCTTTTGATCTGAAGAGTCTTTACTCATGTTTTTTCTGGAAGATCAATCTTGTTACATGAGTGGTGTGTTGAAGTCTCACAGTATTTTTGTATTTGGGTCTATTTGAGACCTGATGTCCCAAAGAGTTTATTTTAAAAACATGAGTGCACCCACATTTGGGGCATAAATGTTTACTCATTACATTTCTTTGTTGGATTGTTCCTTTTATTAATAAGAAATGACCCATTTTGTCTCTCCTGATGTGTTTTATCTTAAAGTCTGCTTTAGCAGATATAAGCATTGCTGCCCCTGTTTGTTTTCAGTCTCCATTTGCATGGCATATCTTTTTCCATCATTTCACCTTTATCACAGGGATATGTTTGGCCCTAAGGTGAGTTTCTTGCAAGCAACATATAGTTGGGTTATGTTTTTTAATCCACATTGCCAGTCTATGTCTTTTAATTTGGGAGTTAAGACCTTTGACATTCAATATTATTATCGAAATATGATCTTTTGCTTCCTGTCATTTTGTATTCTATTTTCTATTTGATGTAGTGTTATTTCTCTTCTGCTTATTTGCCCACCTGGTGGAGTTCACCTCTTCTCTGGTTCTGGAATTTGTTTCTGTTTTCTTCTTTGTGACTTATTTCTTTTAGTATTTTCTCTAGTGCTGGCATGGTCATGAATTCTTTAAATTTCTGCTTATCTTGGAATGTTTTTATTTCTCCATCAAATTTGAATGGTATCTTTGCTGGATATAGAAGTCTTAGTTGGAAGTTGTTTTCTTCTAGTGTCTGGAGTACTTCATACCAGTCCCCCTGGCATTCATGACTTAAATTGAGAACTCTGGAATGATTTTTATTGTTTTGTCCCTGAATGTTACTCATTTTTTGTTCTTGCTGCTTTTAAGATTCTTTTATTGGTATTTATGTTAGTCATTTTGATTCTTATGTGGTGTAGGGAGGTCCTTCTTCTGTATGTCTTCTGTATGTGGATGCCCATGTCTTTTTCTATATTTGGAGAATTCTCTGAAATTATTTCTCTGAAGTGGTTTTTGATAGCCTTGGTTTGTGCTTCTAGACCTTCTTCAATGTCTTTTATCTACAAGCTGGGATGTTTCATATTGTCCCATATTTCTTGGATATTTAGCTTCTGTTGTTGTAATGTCTTCTGTATATTGTTGACTGTGCTTTCAGTTTTGAATGAATTGTCTTCCAAGAGTGATACCTTGTTTTCTATGTGTTCTAGGCTGTCAGTGTTGGTTTCTATTGTGGTCTCCAATTCATTTGACGCCTTCATTTCATTCAAAGCCTCTTTCTGGTTCTTCTTAAAGCCCCAATTTCCTCCTTCATTTCCTGCAGACTTTTTTTGAGGCCTTTCATCATATTGAAGATCAAAATTTGAAATTCTCCTTCTTGCGTTTCCTGAAGATCTGTATTGGTAATCTCCTTTATTGTTGAGTTGTGGGAGTTTATTGTTTCCCCTCTGTTCTTTATTCTTATATTTTCAGTGTTGTCAGTTTTGTGTTTCTGTTAACATTCAGGGGCAACAATACAAATCATTCCAGATTTGGCATCTTCTTCCTCTTTGTGTGTGAGTCCTGTGTCTGCTATCCCTTTATAATAAGGTCTATGCTAGGGGTATATATATTTGTCTCTACCAATTTGACTCATATAATATAACTTTTAAGTTTGTCCCCCAGAATCTCTTTAACTAGGTATAGTTCTTAGTGCAGGCAAACAGGAGCCTCTGATTGGCTGCAGGCCACTGTGCTCTCCAGCCCCAAACTCTACAGGACTAGAGACTATAATGTTCTGTTCTGAGCCTGCAGACTGCTGGTTGGGCAGAGATCACAACTGCTCTATTGATTGTGAGCCTGTGATGCTACAGAGAGCTGACCTCTGGTCTCTGTGACCAGTGGGCTGAGGCCCAGCAAAGCCAGTGATTACTATGTTCTGATGTTATGGCTTGGCTCCCTGAGCTTTGATGCCCCCTGGAACACCACTCCAGATCCGTTTGTCATGATCATGCAAGGCACTTTCAGTCACTACCATGCATGCACACCAGACACAAACTCTGCTGATGGAGAGAGTGTTGAGCTCCAGCTTGTAGCTGTGATCAAGTGAAACACTGCCGGGCCCCTGGCCTTTTGGTACTGCAGCTTTCTGCCCAAGGTCCAAGGTCTTGCAGGGAATGATTGCACAGTTCCAATCTGGGGGCTTGGGTGGTTCAGTTTCTTATCCCTAGGAACACCACTGCTGTCCATGCTGGCCTCCAGAACTGGCACTTGCAGCACCCAAACACAGCCAGGCACAAGTTCACTGCTTTGCAAGCCTGCAACTTGGTAGACTGAAGTATTTCCCTCCATATCCTTGGGTAGGTGTTCCACAGTGACCCCTAGAGACCCTACAAGGGATCAGCAAACTGTGGACTGTAGTCCCCTCCTCCCAGAATGTCTATAGGGGCTATCTGCTAATTCATGTTTCTGCTGTGTTCAATAGTACTCCCCACCTCCACTTTTGCAGGGGTGACTTGCAAAGTCTCAGACCCCCACAAGTCTATTTCCTGGCCAGGAAAGTCCCTGTGATTTCGCAGGGCAGTCTCCCACTGGGATGGCTTGTTAACTTAAGAACTTGATGGACTCTGCTCCAGATCACTGCCAAAAGAGATTAGTTCAGCTGCAGCTGTAGGGTCTGGCTGGGTCGTCTGGTTTGCAGGGTTCCTGTGGAGTATGGAGCAAAATGCTGAATGCTTTCAATGATGGTCTGTAGGTGCTGGCCTCACAACAATCCAGTTTCTTCCAGGAGGTCTCTGGGAGCCTAAATATATCTGTATGTGGCCTAAATATTAAATCAGAATTTTGGAATCCACAGTGTTAAAAATCATTTTACATATCTACAGCAAATTCCATATAACAACAATTTATGGATATCATTGCAACATTGGCTTGCTCCAGTCATAGAACCAAAAATGATAATAAAGGTTTCCTTATTTCCATTCCAAATCATCTCAATGTTAGCAAAGAATTCCTAGTTTCCTAAAGATTGACTGCTACTTTATTTGGAGGCATAATACACTTCCTACCATGTTTGGAGTAGTAACCACAAACAAATTGCCAAACACAAGCAAACTGGATCAGAGTTTATACTGTTCCCATAAGCAAAATTCCAAAAGTCATGCAATAAGAGGTTCAATATGTTTGATATTCCAAATGTCATAATGAGGCTCACTATGACAAACCCTGATGGAGACAAGAACAGAAAACAAAGTGAAGAGCTAGAGTGGATCCACAGGTCCAAATTCAGGTTAGAGCTTCCAATGTTGGGGGAATAAAAGAGTTCCACATGAAATTAGGACCCCAACTAGTATCATCTCCTAGACACAGGGGCCAAGGTAGAGTTCTTCTGCTTATGGAATAAAACAATACTAGAGAAATCAAAACAATGACTGCTGACTTGCTCTTAGAACTAAGGTGTTATAGGGTGAAGAAAAACTTGAAGAAACAACCTCAAATAAAAGAATAATTTCTAAACAGAAGGATCAAGAATTATATAACATAACATATACATAAATGAAAGTAGCAGGAGCAAGAATTATATAACACACACATACATAAATGAAACAAGACCCAGGGGAAGATGAGACAGACTGAATTACGGACTTTGGAAGTGAAAATATGTAATCATTGAAATAAAATAATTCTGTGAAACAACTCTGTATATGAAGCAACTCTGAAGAAGAAATGAGAATCCATGAATGAGAAAAATTATACTGAGGATTTCATATAGAATACATCACAGAGCAAACTAGATTTCTAAAGGACAAGTAAAAGCAGCCAAGAAATATAAATGATTAATTTGAAAGACTCCAGGAAAAGAGATTTGAAGATATTGTGAAGAAACAATCTCTGTACAGATGTAACTGAATTCTCCTAATATAAAGAAAGAGAAATGTTCAAGTGAATCTAGAATTACGAGTACTATTCACGATTAACATAAAATCCGCACTATAGCATTGAAAATGTTTTGAATAATCCTAAAACCTAAAAGTAAAACAGCTACAGAAAACTGACACAAACTGACAGGAAATAATCTTTAGTAACGGAAAGCCCAAAAAACATTAGAGTTTATATTTGAGGTGTTGAGCATAATACCTGTGATCAAGGATTTTTCTATCTAGTTAAAATGTAAGAGTGAAAGTAAAATGAAGATATTTTCAGACACATAACCACTAAGAGTGTTTACCACAGACAGTCAGCTTAAAGAATCATTAACAATTGTTGTTGGGTGTGGTGGTGAACACTTGTGATCTCAGTATTTGAGAGTCTGGGACAGTAGGATTGCAGGTTCAAGGCCAGCCTCAGCAACTTGGCAAAGACTTCAGCAACTTATCAAGATCTTGTTTATAAAATAAAAAATAAAAATAGGGCTGAGGTTGTAGCTCAGAAGTAGAACACGCAGGAGTTCAGTGCCTAGTACCACACACATACATACCCACACAAAGATTGCCATTAAATAGAGATGTGAACTCAGAAATTGACAGAATATCACCAAAGTTGATAATTTATTGACTGCAAAAATGATTTGTTTTTAAAAACATTTTAAAATATAAAGTTATAATTCTAAATGAAAATAGCACTATGGTAAGCTAAAGTGATTAATGCTTAGAGGTAGTGTGATAAGGTCTATGTTATGAGAGAAAGGGAGAAAAGTCACATAGCATTAGAACTTATTAAAATAATTAACTGTGTATGATTTTTTAAAAAATCTAGAGTACCTACAAATATAATAATACAGTTAGATCCATGGATGTTGTATCAATTTGTAAGATAATAAGAGAACATGGTAATAAACATAAAGAAAAAACTTGATGACCTGAATGAAGTATAGACATTTCTAAAATTCATTTTCCAAACTAAAAGTAGAAATATAATCAACCACTAGTTATTAAATACATTTAACTTATAATCAAAATTTTTGTCCTCCTTTCTCATTTCCCTCTTTCCAATAAAACACTTCACTCCAAAAATTCTCAGAAACATAATTATTCTCAAGGTTTACTTTGTACAACCTTCCAAAAGTCAACATATACAAAATGTTTAATAAAACAGAGAAAATCATTAACTCAATTTATGAGGCAAGTATTAATCTTGAAATAAAATCTGTAGACAAGAATTGGAGGAATGTGAATTATGAATATAAATAGAAAGTTCTTGAGCAAAATACTAGAAATAATATACTCAGGCAATTCACAGAAGAAAAAAATTATAAACATATCAACACATATAAAACCTTACTAATTTTCAGGAGGAAATGCACAATTATTGCCAAAGCAAAGTGAGGAACATTTTTGCCCACCCAGTGTTGGTAAGCTTTAAGAAGTCTGTCAATATAAAATATTGACAAAAATAGGGACAAAAATAGAGAGAAACTTGCAAAACTTGGCATTCCAACTTGGATGGGAAAGTTGTAAATTGCTACAAACTTTTTGTGCAGTACTTGGGCAGTATCCAAGACACTGGAATAAGTGCACTTAATGAAGCCACAATTTCTCATTTAGGCAAACTATCTAGGAAAAATCTTGTAAAAATGAACAAAATGGCATGTACAATTTGAGAACTGTAGCAATGTTTATGATGGCAATAAAAAACAAATAACCTAAAGAGCTTCCAAAAAGTGAATGAGTAAATAAATTGTAGTTACTATTACTAGGAAACATTCAAGAGCACAAAAGCTTAAATGAATAAACTAGAATTACATATATTAATATTAATAAACATCAAAACTTAAATATTAGCAAAAAGACAGAATGATATAATAGATCCTGTATATAACATTGAAAGCACAAAGAACAACCTCATATATTGTTTGTGGACCCATGCAAATGTAGCAATTGTCTATAAGTAGTCATAGAGAAAGCTGCTGCTGATAATAGCAAAATAAAAATTTTGATCAATACATGCACAGAGAAAATATGAATGGATATATGTATGTATTCTGTTTGAGATATATGAATTGTAGATCAAGGGAAAATCAAAACAAAAATTACTGTATAAATATATTTTGAATCAGTGATAATAATAGAATATTACATATCAAAACGTGTCTGTTGCAGCTTAAGTTATGTTAAAGGGACAATCTTAGCATTAACTGTGTATATCAGAAATGAAGACAATCTTAGCATCCATGAGCTATGCCTCCATCTCAGGAAGTTATAAAAATAGCAAATTAAATCCATTGAAAGTACAGGAAAAGAAATAATAAAAGCAAAAACAGAAACTTTAATGATACTAGAAAAAAGAAAAGCACTTTGCAATTTGTCATTTGAGACAAAAACTACTGTGGTTTTTAAAGAAACTGTCTAGGACATCAAACAAGAGAAAATGACAAAATTACAGCCCAATTTACTTATAAAGTTAGATGCACAAATACAGAGCAAAATACAGATGGTCCCCAACTTACAATGTTTCGACCTACAACTTTTTGATTTTTTTTTTTTTTCGGTACTGAGGATGGAACTTGGGGGCATTCTACCTCCAAGCTACAGCCCACACCCTATGTTTTATTCTTTGTTTTGAAACCGGGTCTCACTAAGTTGTGGAGTGCCTTACTAGGCAGCAGAGGGTGGCCGAGAACCCCAATCCTCCAGTCTCAGCCTCCCAAATGCTGGGATTACAAGCGTGCATCACCACGCCCGGGTACAACTTTATGATTTTGTGATGATATAAAAACAATATCCATTCAGTGGAAACTGAGGTAGGTTAAAAGAAATTAAAAGATAAGTAGAAAGATGATATAAAGGAAGGAAAAACAAGAAAGATTTAGTTCATAAATTTCTCACATTTTTCCAGACCTGTGTCTCCCCAAACCATTCTCTTTCCCAAGCCTGTCACTCCCAAATTTCTGGAAAATGTGTAAATCTATCTTATATATTACTAATTACCCACTCAATAAATAGTTTAAGCAAGAGAGACACCGTATTCTGAGAAACCTGTTAATTTAGGAGACTTCCAAGTATTATCATTGATTAGGTAAAAAAGCTTACATCAGCCTAAGAATCTTGAGAATGACCAGAGCATGGTAAACAATCTTGGGATCACCAGACAGATGACATCCCTACATACATTCCTATACTCTCCTCTCACCAAGTTTCTTTTAAAAGAGGAGCTGGCTTGGTGGTCCCCCTGACCACAAAGATATCAGTCTCTTTCTCTCTCTTGAGATAATCCACATTCTCCCTGAAACATATATTGCTTTTTAAATATACTTTTATTGGTGCATTTTAGTCTCACATAATAATATAGTTTATAGTGATAGTGACATACATGCACAAAGCACTTCATGGGCTTTCCCTCAGCTCCCTCCCCACCCCCCTTTACCATACATGATATTGAGATTGTCATTGATAGTGCCACATATGTAAATAATATTAGTAGATGTGATTCCTTCATTAATTTCCTCTCTCCTCCCTCTCCTCCCCAAGACCACCTCTCTGGCTCCACTGGAGTTTTTCCTCCATTATCTAAAGTCCCTATTATATCCGGATTAACTCCCTAGCTTCCCTATAAGAAGGAAAACACGTAACCCTTTACTTTCTGTGACTGGTTAATTTCACTTAACATAACATTCTCCAGATCCATCCATTTTCCTGCAAATGACATAATTTTGTTTTTCTTTATTGCTGAGTAGAATTCCATTGTGTGTATATCCCATAATTTTGTAATCCAATCATCTGTTGATGGATACCTGGGTTGGTTCCATAATTTGCTATTATGAATTGTGCTGCTATAAACATGGATATGCATGTATACTATAATATTCCTTGCTTTTCTAAAAAAAAAAAAAAATCTGTCCTTCGTATGTCAAGAACAGTACTGATTCTCAGTGGAGTTCCCTCTTCTCTCTGAAAAATCCTTGGGATTCTCTTATGGAGATATATCTCCTCCCATGACAGAAATCATGCTCAAAATTTTGATCTTTATTTCAACTAGCAATAGTGAGCATTATACTTACTATCAATGCAGATTTAATGGCTCTCAGTCAGCCACAGAATTACAAGAAAAAATATCAAATGTTTTTAAGTGTACTTAAATTTTTTTTGGCTATAGATATTCAAAAAGTTTCATGAGATATTCAACACTATCATAAAATTATCTTTGTATTAGATGTTTTTGCCAAGGTGCAGGTTAATGTAAGTGTTCTGAGCACATTTGAGATAGGGGAAGCTAAGCTATGATGTTCAGTAGGTTAAGTATATTAAATGTATTTTTTATTTATTAGCAATCAGAGAGATACAAATCAAAACCACCTTGAGATTTCACCTAACCCCAATCAGAATGGCAATCATCAAAAACACGAGCAACAACAATTGCTGGCAAGGATGTGGAGAAGTGGCAACTCTAATACATTGTTGGTGGACTGCAAACTAGTGCAACCACTTTGGAAAACAGTATGGAGGATCCTCAGACGAATGGGAATGAACCTACCATATGATCCAGCAATACCACTTCTGGGTATCTACCCAAAAGAATGGAAACCAAACTATCAGACTGACGTATGTGCATCTATGGTTATAGCTGCACAATTCACAATAGCCAAACTATGGAACCAGCCAAGATGTCAATCGACAGATGAATGGATTACAAAACTATGGGATATGTACACAATGGAATTTTACTCAGCCATAAAGAAGAACAAAATCATGTTATTTGCAAGGAAATGGAGGCAACTGGAAAACATTATGTTAAGTGAGACTAGCCAGTCACAAAGAGTAAGGAAGCATATGTTCTCCCTAATATGCAGATGCTAGGGAGAAGATGGGTCATAAGAGGGTCTTCAGATGGAAAAAAAGAGACCCTCGATAAACAAAGAAGTTGATTTAATATTTTCTACTTATAATGGGTTCATTGGAGCATAAGTTCAATGTAAGTCAAGTAGCACATGCATTAGCAACTGAACTCCAACAACATATAGAAAGGTAACTCATCACAAATATGCTGTTGTGAGTCGGGCGTGGTAGCACACGCTTGTAATCCCACCGTATGGTAGGCTGAGAGGATCTGGATTCTCAGCCAGCCTCAGCTACCTAGTGAGGTCCTCTGCAACTTAGTGATACCCTGTTTCAAAATAAAGAATAAAAAATAGGGCTGGGGGTGTAGCTTGGATGTAGAATGTCCCTGAGTTCAATCCCCAGTACTGCAAGAAACAAACAAACAAAAAATATGCTGTTGTTCCAGGAATGCAACAAGTAAAAGAAACTTTAATTTTAAAAGGCATATGTACATATAGTGCAAACATCATTCTTAATGGTGAAGTGAAAGTTTCCCTCTGAAGTCAGATGTGAAACAAAGATGTTCAATTTTAGTTTTCCTATTTAATATAGTACTAGAAATCCTACCAAATTCCATAATGCAGGAACAATAAATAAATACATTAAAAAGAAAGAAAACAACCATTATTTGCAATTGGTATGATTATGAATTAAAATACAAAAGAGCCAGGTGTGGTGGTGCACGCTTGTAATCCCAGCATTTGGGAGGCTGAGACTGGAGGATCCGGGTTCGCGGCCAGCCTCAGCTACCTAGTGAGGCACTCCGCAACTTAGTGAGACCCTGTTTCAAAATAAAGAATAAAAAATAAGGCTGGGGGTATAGCTCGGAGGTAGAATTCCCCTGAGTTCAATCCCTAGTACCGGAAAAAAAAAAAAAAAGAATCTATAATAAATATTAGAATGAAAATGTACCTTTGACAAATTAAAAGGAAACAGGTCTTGAAGACTTGGCTAATTGCAAAGCAGTTACAGTAAAAGTAAAAGCTAGACCTGGAACATCTCATTATGTTAAAAAGAAAAGAAGTGTTCAGACAATAAAAGGGTGTGTGAAATCATACAAAGTCAACTTGAAGGAGCTCCCTACTGGTTATACTAAAGGCAAATTTAGCTTCAAAATGAATAATGACAGTCATTACCATTGAATAAAAGAATTCATAAATCCATAATCACAGCAAATAAATAAACAAAGGAGAATAGAAAGCTATTTTTAGTATAGTGATCTTAATAATTCAGATAAGAATTATAAATGAATGTTTAAACAATTGAGTGAGTGTTTAAATATATCAGGATAGTTATTTAGTCTTCAAGTATCTCTCCGTACTTTATTTATTAATTGGAGAACAAATAAATGGTAATGATAAATGAATAATGTGGAAAATTTGGTGGACACCACTTTAATCAACTGACTGAAGCTAACCCAATTAAGGGGGAAAAGCTTAAACCATGTGCCTTCTGATATATACATTGGGGAAGAGAGACCAGATGGATAAAGAAGTAGGTACACAGGCATACATACTTAAAGTTAGATATAGAGATACAAAGACTATGCACAAATGCTTATGGCTGTGTATGTGTATATGTGTGTGTGTGCATGTGTGTCTAAAATGCTAGCAAATGGTAAACCAGGTAGAGAGAAGATTGAGATTTTCAGTAGTAATTTAATAAAATATGTGAAAGAGCTGTGCATGAAAAAAGACCTAAATAAACAGAAAATTCCACATTCATGAATTAGAATATTCACTATTGTAAAAGTTAAAACTATCCTAAATTATACCAAACAAAAAATTCCTGCCACTGTTTTAAAAGACAAAGATAATCTAAAATACACAAAAAATGAAACTGTTAAAAATAACCAACACATTCATACATTCATGAAAAGTAAGGTCTCTCTCTCTCTCTCTCTCTCTCTCTCTCTCTCTCTCTCTCTCTCTCTCTCTGTCTTTCTCTTCAACAAAAGAAAAAAATGTGTGAAGGAAATTGCTCTCACAAAAGCACTATATGAACCTATTGTTCAGAATGAAAAAAGAAAATTCTCTTATCTATGACTTATGATAAACATTCACTGAAGAACATTGAGTTAAATAGTCTTATTAATAAATGATAAAAATAGCTAAGATAGTCTTCTTCATAAATGTTCTGAGTCAATTGGAGATCTATACAGGGGAAAAACAAAACCATCACTACCATGCATCATACACAAAAATCAATTCCAAAGAGTTTGAATATATTAATGTGAAAAGGAAAGCAATCAATTTCTAGAAAAAACATGGAAAAATATTGTTATGACCTTGGTGTGGGTAAATATTTCCTAAAGAGGGCATAGAAAGCCATATCTCTAAAGGAAAATGTTAAAATTGAACACATTAAAGTTAAGATTTTTCTATTTACCAAATAGAAATAACATGAATGAAAAGGCAGTGGGGTAGCCAGGCGTGGTGGCGCACGCTTGTAATCCCAGCATTCGGGAGGCTGAGACTGGAGGATCCGGGTTCGCGGCCAGCCTCAGCTACCTAGTGAGGCACTCCGCAACTTAGTGAGACTTGGTTTCAAAATAAAGAATAAAAAATAGGGCTGGGGGTATAGCTCGGAGGTAGAATGCCCCTGAGTTTAATCCCCAGTACCGCCAAAAAAAAAAAACCAAAAAAAAAAAAAAGAAAAGGCAGTGGGGTAATGTATTTCTAACATTTATAATTTTAAAACTGGATTACGTACACAATGTATAAGGAATTCCTACAAATCTAAGCAAAAAACGAAAGAAAGAAAAATAAACAACAACAACAAAAATGAACAAACAAGGAACCCAATAGAGAATGAGGCAAAACACTTGACTAGGGCCTTCCTCTTAATGGGTCAATAAGCATAAAAGTGCTTCACTTCATTAGTCAGTAGGGAAATAAAAATAAAAATCACATTATCACTTTACAATGATCAAAATGGCTAAAATTAAAAGACTGATAATGCTAAGCATTGCAAGTTTACAGAGCAATGTCAACTCAGATACACTGCCAGTAGGAGTGTAATCATGATAACAACTGATTGAAGAGTAAATGGCATGAGTTTCTTTTCCATTCAGATATGCTTACTGCCTGTTCATTGTGGGAAATGTGAAATTTAGGTGACTCCTATTAGGATAAGCAGCTTTGGAAACTCCTCATTGAATTCACAAAGTCTTCTGTATGAAGAAAGTTTACATATCTACATATAGTTCAGATGGAAACCAAAACTGGTTTTCTGATTCTCTTTTCTGAATACCTTGTATAGTGCCTGGATGTTATGTTTTCAGTATTATTACACTTGAGCTATTTTATTTTTCATTATCATTTTATTCCATTGATTTATTAAAATTATATTATAATCAACAAAACTATAAAAATAGAATTATATTGACAAGCCCTCTGGTTTCTCCTGTTCCCCCTTTATTCCTTTCATCTGCACACACACACCTCTTTCAAGTAACCAAGGATGGTTTGTAAACTATCTATTACCTTATTTTCCATTTCAGTATTATTAAAATTTCCAAAGTCTACCTTAGAGCTCAAGCCTTGTCAAAGATCAATGTAGACTTCACTTACTGTTGGGTTTTGTTGATCCATCTTTCAAGAAGCTAATTTAAATTTCTCCCCACTAAGTAATATGGTAAGTCACTACTCTATGTCAATATTTGCTTTAAGTTCTTTTCCACTCGATGGAGTTCATGATATGTGTAAAGCATTTTCTTGGCTCTTTAAGAGTTGGTTACATATTCATGTAAAAGTAAAAAGGAAATGAATATAAACTTTTCCAAAAAGGCTTTCTGAAATGAATGATCATTTTATTATTTGCTCAGATAAAATTAACTCAAGTCTCTTGAAAGAAATACAACACTCATATTTAATGCAAAGTATTGAGATGAAAGAATGAAATATATCTGTATTTATAATTTATCATAACATTTTATATTCAATTTTCACTTTGCCAAAATGCATCCATCACTGTATTAAAAAAAAACATATTTCTTAATACTTCATGAATAAAAAACGGAGGTGGGAAGAATTCCTTTTAGTAGTAGTTTTATTTCAACACAAATTATATTTTCAGTTCTTTGGTGCAGGCAAAAATCCTAAAGAAAATGTCTGAATGTTTTAACATGTCCTCTTAATATATAAAATTTCAAAAAAGTAACTACTTACTCTTAGAAATGAAGCTCAATAGCAACCTCCCACCTCTGAGCCCATCAACTTTAAGTCTTGACTATAGGATGACAGGATTTGGGCAGTGAAAGAATAACATTTCTGAGAGTTCATTTTACTCTTGAGTCACTTTTGCATGAAATGATAGCATCCCTCATAGGGACTGGCCTCAATGCATCTTCCTGTAAATTACTTGCCATATATCAATCTTGATTCAACATACTATAAAGTATTGGTGCCTTTTATTGGCAAGAACTTAAGACATTTTTACAATGGAAAAATAATGCTCTCCAACAGGGAAACTTAGAAGAATTAAGAGTTGTGAGACTACAATGAGAAACTGACAGCATTTTTGCCTAAAAATCTCTTCCCTTTTTTTCCTTTCCAGAACTTTCATCCATGACTTTTTAATTCTTCTTCTGGAAAAGACTGAGGTTGTAAACATAATTTCACCTCAAACTTATTTTATTCAACTTACATAATTAATCAATAATACTTTAAGTTTTCTTTTTCCATCAAACAACTTTTCCTTTATCTGTCTGACTTTCTAATAGGAATTGGAATCTTCACTTGAATCTTCTCAGAACCTGATTTCATCTGTGTCATTATATTGGAACTGAAAGAACTGGATTGCATGTTGAACTTTTTCTACTTTAAACCTTTTTGACTTTGGTCCTCTTGCGTATTATATTTCCTTAGTAGCTAAAATGAAAACTGTAATGCAGAATGCTTTGATGTAATAAAAAAGGATTTGTGCCCCCATCATTAATCACTATGAATTACTTTTCTCTGAAATAAAGTTGTACATCTGTAGTATAATTCTGTTCTTAAATTTTATTACTTTGTTTATGAAATTTCGATTTTTTAAAAGACTTGAAATTAAAAGTGGGCTCATTTTTTAAGGATACTAGCATAAATCCAGGTTCACACATACAGACAAAATTTAAATATGAGTTCAACAAAGAGCCATTAAGTATAAATGATTTCTTAATAAAGTATAAATGCAAATTCAGTTTGGAAATTTAAAAAAAATAGTAGTGTGATTCCCACAGGAAAATCTTCACTATTGGAAAAAAAGATCATCATGGAAGAGTCATACTGCTGAGCAAAATATGTTGTCTAACTCTATTTTCCACCCCTTCCATCTCCTGCTATGAAGGGAGGTTAGGAAAAAACAAGCAGAAACAAAATGAAAAATAAATAAACCTGAAGACTTAGAGTTGAGAAAGAAATGAAGAAAGTTAGAATCCTCAGAACCGAAGGAGACAAAAAGTTAAGGCAAATACCTTCATTTTAGCAAGCTAACCTTTGGGCAATAAACTGCCTACAGCTTTGAATAAAATGTGTGGCTATACAGAATGCTGAATTTTTTCATTTATTAATGACAAACAGCACTGAGTTGAGAAAACAGGCAGCAATGATGAAAAAAATCTTTATTAAATCCAATCACCTTATTAGAGGAGAGAACTAAGGATCAGAAGCATTAAAGGTCATGCCCAAGTTTACACAGCTTGTTAGTGATGGGACTAGAAATTTCCACTTTCATCCACAGTACCTAAAGAATTGTGTTCTTAAACTTTTCATTAATTTTCATTCATCTTACAGTTATATATTAGGCATCTTCTATGTGCCAGAAATCATGTTCTGTCCTAAAGGCATAAGATACAGAAATACTACACAAATACAAAATCTTTAAAGTGGGAGCTTATAGTTTTTGAGGAAAGCAGACATTAAAGCATTATTTACAAAATGAATTAAATGAATGCCACAAAGAAGTGAAGAGTGGTATAAAAACTTTTGTAGGAATCAGCTATTTACCTTGGGCTTAAGCTCTGCTCTATTTCTTCTAGCTAAGGTCATAAAAACACATCTCCTTCCCTCATTTTATGGAATCTCTTGACATTTTGATATTGCTAACAGTTCTCACATTTTGCAGCTTCTGTTCTCTTCCCACAACCCTTTTTGGATGATGTCTTGTTTGCCTTCCATGTTCGTCAGCTTTTTTCGTTACTGTGACAAAAGATCTGAGAAAATCAGTTCAAAGGAGAAAACATTTATTTTGGCTCACAGTTTCAGAGCCAGTTTGGCTTCACAGTTTTCAGTTCATGATCACTTGGCCTCATCGCTGTGGGCTTCTGGTGAGGCAGGTCATCATGGTGGAGTCTATGAGATGAAGTAAAGATGATGACCTCACAGTGGCCAACAAGCAGAGGGAGAGAGAGAGGGAGAGGGAAAGGGAGAGGGAGAGGGAGAGAGACAGAGAATGAATTGATGGACTTCTTCCAATTAGGCCCCACCTCCTAAAGTTTCCACCACCTCCCAATAACGTCAAATTATGAATCCATCAGTGGATCAGCCACTGATGAGTTCGGAGCCCTCACTATCTAATTATTTCCCCAAAGCCCCACCTCTGAACATTGGTCATTAGGCACCAGTCCTTCAATATATGAGCCTTTATAGGACACTTCATAGTCAAACCATAACACCTTCTAATCAAGGTATTGTGAAGGTTTGTGGGACACAGGCATAGTTACAGCATGATTGCAGATGGAGTGTGGCTGTAAAGTTTGAACAAGCCAGGAGCTAAATCCCAGCTTTGGTGCCAAAGCTTCAATGACATAGAATGGGTTGGTGATAGTAGACATTTACCCACAGTACACTGAAGGAGTTGTCATGAACAAAGCCATGGGAAGAATAAATAACGTGGAGAACATGAGCATGGGATGTGTGGACTCAGGTGAAACTTTCTCAAAGATCTTTATTTTGCCAGATGCTTAAAAATGCATATAAGAATTCCTAAAGTGAATATAAAATAACCAATTCATTAATAACATGATTTGCTCTACATAGATTGCTATTAGATATAAGAAGACATTTTAATATTTAAAATTTTGAATATATGTACCTCATTTTACCCTAAATCATAGTCTTTCTGCCATACAAGAGAGAGGGACAATTTTTTGCTCTGTGAGAGAAAATGTCAAGAAAATAAAGAGACAAGCCAGACTGTGAGGAGTATTTATAAAGTAAAAAAGTTTTAAAAAATTATCTGTTAAGGGACTATTGTCCAAAATGTACAAAGAACTCTCAAAATTCAACAATTAGAAAACAACCTAATTAAAAAATAGGTGAAAGACCTTAACAAATACCTCATCAAACAAGATTTAAAGGTGAGACAAATGAGTATATGAATGAGGGAAATGTAAATTAAAGCATCAATAACATACCACTACTTGCCTGTTAAAATGGCTAAAATCCAGACACTAACAACACCTAATGCAGATGATGCTGTAGAGCAACAGGAACTCCCATTCATTACTTGTGGGAAGGCAAAATGATGTAGCCAATTTGGAAGACACGGGGCAGTCTGACCACACAACTCTGAAACCACATTACCAAAGGAGTAAAAAAATTATGTACACACAAAAACCTAGACATAGATGTTTATAGAAGATTTATTAATATTTGCCAAAATTTCAGAGCAGCTAACACAGCCTTCAGTAGGTGAATAGATAAATAAACAGGGGTGCATCATTCAGACAATGGAATATTATTCAGTACTAAAAAGAAATGAACTATCAAGCCATGAAAATACATGGAAGAAACCTAAAATCTTATTACTAAGTGAAAAGAGCCACTCTCAAAATGCTGCAAACATATCACTTTGCTGGGAAATGTTGATAATAGTGGAGGCTATACATGTTTGGGGACAGGGACATCTGTGCTAGTAGCTCTGTATCTTTCTCTCAACTTTACCATGAACCTACACTGCTCTAAAAACATAGTCTTTTAATAAAAAGGAAGAAACTCTAGTATGAATTTCAGAGGAGCAAACTATATTTAATCCAAAGCAGTATGCATGTTTTAAAGAGATGGAAACTAGAAGCAAATAATGTACAAGGGGTTATGTTTATAACCCTTCTCTTTGGTTTGAGTGACTTTGATAATAGTGATGAAGGAAGTGGTAGAAAGGTTAGGAAGTTGCTGTACTGGTGATAGTGCCTGTGGCCATATAAGATGTTGCCCCGAGCAAATGCCTATATGGAAGTAGCACTCCACAGTGTTTAGGTACTACAGCAGTATGCTTACAATTATGAAAGGTACCCAAGCAAGGTAAAGACTGTGATGGAGGAGCTGGATCTCTCCAGAATTTAACCTCCATATTCTCACTGAAGCACTGCTTTTTATAATGAACTTCTTGATAATGTGAGACTTCCAGTAGCACAATTATCATGTCATAACACAGAGGTTTCTTATAGGGTTCTCAAAATATTTTAAGGAATCACTATTTTTTAATTGGGATATTTTAAATATTTATGTATTGATTTTATATGTTTCTTAAAAAGTATACAGAGACTACTATTGGGCTTGAGTTCCTGTGTGGCAAGAATCAGTACACTCAAGACTTGGCACAGTCCTCAACCTTCCTTCCTGTCTCTCCAACATAAAGTTCCACATCACTCATTTAAGATATGTTGATCCCATGGGCATTGAAGTTCACACTACACACTATAGCTGAATGTGTGTATTCTATCCTATAAACATAACTACACTGCTGAATCAGATGGTTTGGCTTTGGTGTGGCAAAATCCCAGACATTTTCCATCTTTGGGTGGCAAACTCCACCCATTTCTCAATTCAGAAGATCTAAAATCATAGTAAGGGTACCACTATTTTAAAACAAAATCTCTTACTAACCAAGAGAGCAGTGTGAAAATAGATTATAGAATGTATAGTAGAGTGCACACATAACGTATTATTATGGTGTCATTAAAAAGCATTTTTCCTTTTAGCCAAAGTTTCTAGAAGGCTATTTGATGACTAGGATAATTTGGGGACAACAGATACAGCTAAAACCGTAGATTAGCTGTAAACTATCCTGGGAAAAGTGTAAGAGCCTCATGATACCCATTAAAAAAGAACATTTGAAATCTCCAGCATGGAGCCTTCCAAAATATGGATTTTTAATTTTAGTGCATGGATGTATGTTTATTAATAGCTATAGATGGTCTTAGGAAAATGATACCTTCAGTCTTTCTGGCAGCTCTGCTGATTTAGTACTTTCATTTTTGCTGAAATTAAAAGGGAAACAGAGATTCAGCAACTGCTTGCTGCGGAGTAAAACTGAACTTGGTCTCTTGATTGCCCACATAGTTTTTCTTTGTGTCCTGTTTTTTTCTAGGTACCAAGACTTAAATAAATAAGCTTTTAATTTTTAATTTTATAAGAATTGATTAAATAATGGTTTAAGATTGTCATTGAACTTTTATTATTTTAATTGCATAGCTGTCAATAATTTTGTAGAGATTCATTAAAGGGTGTTCTTGATGCAATGTAACAATTGATTTTCT
This sequence comes from Graphiurus murinus, assembly GCA_004027655.1. Taxonomy (NCBI): domain Eukaryota; kingdom Metazoa; phylum Chordata; class Mammalia; order Rodentia; family Gliridae; genus Graphiurus; species Graphiurus murinus. The sequence goes on along the minus strand of PVLC010002119.1, from coordinate 98,162 downwards.
TTCAGACAACTGATCACTCAGAGTTTTGTGTGTGGAATTCTTTTACAACTGCACTTTGATTTCTTAATAGGATTATAGTTAATCTCTTGATGAATGGTAATACAGAATCCTTTATTCTTAAATTTATGTTTTTAATGGCTCATTTTGTTACACTCAGTTATTATATGTTTTCTTTGCTCTGTCAATAAGTATAAACATTCAACTATCTAAAGATCATTCTTACTGTCTTGCTCTCTCCCAGGGAAGTATTAGTAGAAATAAAATGAAAAGAAAAAAAATTCTATTTGATGTAAAATAAATTCAGCCTGGGAGATCAAAGGAGATGATTTGCAAGATTTACTTGAAAAATCTACTTTCTCAGGCATGTTTGCCCAAGGGAAGGCCAGGCAGTCATTTATTGTCTCAGTTTCCTGTAGATTATTTACAAATTTCTGGTAAGGAATAAAAATGGGACAGTGGGAAACAGTAACTGAGACCATGAAAAAGGACTAAATTTGGGGCTGTGGCTTGTCTTTGTTTCAGTGGAGACACAGCTGAGGTTTTCTTCTAAGCATATTGGAAAATAAGGAAAAAGGCATTATTGCCAAAAAAAAAAAAGTAAATACAATGATGGCTGAAGATATATATTAAATTATTTTCCAAGGAGCTTTTGTGCAAAAGCCTGTCTGATAGTACACTTCAATACATTTACATCTTGGAATTTTAAAGGGCCTGTCTATCAGTAAGCTTTCTGAATGGGTTTTCAATTGCACAAATGGTCTCTATCACATGAAAAGCAATGCTGTTTTTTGAAAGGCAATGTACTTATTGTGCTACCCACATGGGACTATCAGTGCCTATTGGCTACCAACAATTACCTTTGAAATGAAAAATATTGTTTGTATCAAAGAACTGTTTGAGTCTAAAGAAAAAGCTTTGCGGCCTGCCAATCATCCTCATATCCCAAGGATTATATTGTTGGGAGTTTTATACAATTTACATGCAGAGCCAGAAAATGACTCCAGTGAGTTATATAACCCCGTGGGGTGTTTTCACTCACTCGGGTTAGGTTGTATTTCCAGACACTGCTGACATCAGGTTCTTTCTGTGGAGGTGGAACTCAACCAATGCCCTCCTATTTTTAGATATCTGAAGTCTGTCCAGCCATTGTTATCATCAATGGTTACTTGGAATGCCTCTGTACTCATGATTTCTGAAAATCACCATTATCAGGTCATCAGGAAATTAAGGAAACCAGTTATTATAAATATCTCCCTAGATTATTAGTTTGGAAAAATGGTAAAAGAATAGTGAGGGTCTCCTAGATTATTGAAGTAAGTTATCAGGGGCTACTATATTTCCAATAACTTAAAATAAGTCAAGGAAATTTGTAAGTCAGTATATTAGATTTTTTTTTAAAACTAAGATTCCTTGAAAAAGCTTTATCATTCATTTTTAAATTGTGGAGTTGAGCCAGACTGCCATTCCAAAACATATTCCTTGTTCAAAAATGCACCTATGATTTCTTAACAGTGTGTGAATGCCATGCGGGTGTAGCAAACTACTCAAGAGACATAAAACATGCCAATGTCATGAACAATCCACATGTCTGCCTAATGCATAAGAGGGCTATTGTGAGGCTTGATATAAACAGATACTATTTGATAAATATATAATATGATATTTAGTGGTGGTTTAAATGTTTCCAGACACTCATGGGATCTCCAAGCATATTTCCAAAGGAACTCTTGTCATAGCCTTGTCTGAAATTAATTCTGATTATTAGCAGAAAGAGACTTTTTATTTTAATCAAAAACATACAGACTTTGCGTTTCAAAAACTAAAAAGCAAAAAGACATGAAGGGAAAAGGGATTAGGGTGAGGCAGAGAATATTATTGTTCTCATTTATAAAGTAAAACGTATGGCGTTTCTAAATGTTCACTAGCAGAAGGGATCAGGCCATGAGTTCTACTTCTGTGTGCAGGCAAATGTGCTTCTTTGGGGGAGTGTATTTGTTTATTTATATTTTGTGCATGTACATGAGTATATATATATATATATATATATATATATATATATATATATATATATATATATCAGTTACATATAGTATAATATATATTGAGATACAGTAGCTAGCTATTTGATATTTCATTTTATTATTATATCATATTCCAAAATTTTCAAGAAACAACATTATGACCATAAAACATCCCCCAAACTCTTTACTCTTTAGGAGTCTGCTTTTAATATTATATATCCCAAACCACAAACATTGGTTTGGTCGAATCAATGACTACTTACTAGTTGGCCCATTGAGTATGTAGGTTTTTGCTTTTGCCTACATTCTACATAAGTAACAGAAATATCAAAAGGCATTAAAGTGGGAAAATTTGAGCTATTCATTTAATTAGTCTGTGGAATAGAAAAAGGATTGCCATTATTTGTATTTTGCCAGGAAAACCCAGGTACCAGTGAAAGGCATGGATAACTTGAGAGTCATGTTAAGCAGCTGAATTTTGTGGATTCTGGAAGAATTGAAAGCAGGTCTTTTTGGCAGAAAGCAAGTATGGAGGCTGCAGACATGGGCAGTAAATATAGAGAAGATAAGGTGGCTCCTGGGAGGTCAAGTTCAGGCCAAAGTCTGAAGCAGTAAGCCCAGAAATTAGAAGTCAGTGACCAGTGGGTCTGCTCTGAATCTTCGTGCACAGGAAAGGAGCAGAGACCTTTAATTCTACTTCTTTGTTTTTGTTTATTTACTTACCTACTTATGATGATCCTGGTTCTTAAAAGAAATTAAGATGTGTACAAAATCAATAAGGTCAAAACAACTTGGGATCAGAGATGAATGAAAAGACTCGGAAACTGTAAGTTCTGTGTTCAAGATGATATTTAACTTAAATTTTTGAGGTGACTCAGAACATGGTAATGCTTATATTATCTTTATTAGCCTAGAATTTTTTTTGGTTTTATTCTGATTATGATGTTCACAGAGAAAAGCATGAGAACGAATCCTATTTATTGAGCCTGTGAGCCCTGGTGAACAAATAACATTGTCAGAGAAGGTGATAAACAGGCAGAAATACTTGGCATCTGATCAGGATATTGTCACCAGGTAAATGGCAAGAGTGGGAGGAATGGATGCCCAGTGTGGTGGCACATGCTTGAAATTTGAGTACTTTTTGAGTACTTAGGAGGATAAGACAGGAGGATTGCAAGTTCAACACCAGTCTCAGCAATTCAGTGAAACCCTGTTTCCAAAAAAAAAAAGAGTGGGAGGAGGGGAGATGGATAAGAAAAATAAGAAAAATCCAAGAGAAGATTAACCTGGCATTTAAAAACCATGTTAGGAGGCAGGAGCCACATGTAATGAGAAAGAAGGCTGGATTGCAAGATCATGAGGACTCCCAGGCCATCTCCAACAACACTTCTTGAAGAGACGAAAGTTTAAGGCAGAGTCACTGGCTCAATTCAGAATATTTGATGTATTTCCAATTATGTGCTGGAGATGAATCCGAGAACCTGGATGAAGTGAAGAAGAAGAAGGCAATGTAGTAGCATATTCCTAGGAAGAAGATAGATGGGGCCAGGAAGAGTTAGAAGGCAGAGGTAAAGACACGAACTGATGAGATATAAATCAAGGGATGAGCAGGAAGACTGGAGTGGAAAGGAAAGGGAAATCCAAATGAGAACCTGGCATTGACACTCAAATACAACGCAGGACATCTTAGAAAGGCCAAGAAACAGGCTCATCTTTTGCTTACTTTTAGCATCTTTGAATTTTAGTCTCACTAGAGTAGTCCTAAAAATAATTGTGCTGTTCCTCTCTCTCTTCTTTGTTCTCATGTCTTGCTCATCCTGAAGATTTTCTGTGAGGAACTGAGAGCTGTTGGCATCTTAACATCAGAATATGTAAATTGTAGGGCCTGTGCATCCCAACTGCTGGGATTATGTTACAAAATGGTAGATTTCAGCCTGTGAAATATGAATCAATGTCTTACAATTCTTCACATGGGGCAGCATTAAAAAGAAAAATACAAATAAACATAGCTATGTTCTCATTAGTGAGAAGGAAATGTTTCATGGAAGTGCCTGCCCTCTCTGTCAATGTTACTTCCTCACCATGGCTCACAGGCTCAAGAAATAGAATTCCTTTTGATGTTTTTCTCTGTGGACATCATAATCACAATGAAACCAGAAAACTCTGTGACTAATAAAAAGAAATATAAGCTTTACTATGTTCAGAGTCACCTCAGAAATTTAGGTTGAAGATATTTTGTTGTTCCCCCACACTGTAGCCTCTCTTGTTTCCTTCCTTCCTTCCTTCCTTCCTTCCTTCCTTCCTTCCTTCCTTCCTTCTTTCCTTCCTTCTCTCCTTTCTCCTTCACTTACTGATTTCTTACAGTGTTCTGGGTCCTTTGTGGGATATAGAGGAAATTTATGTGAAAAATACCTAATATTTTCTTCCATGGAGTATGCAGGATATTTCAACTTGAATAAAATTAAACATGTGATTAGAATTTAACATAAGTGGCATTGAAGGGCCAATAATGGGTGCTATAGGGAGTAGAGTAAGGATATCTCATCAAAATAAAACTTTTCTCCAAAAAAGTGTTAAGGGTAGTAGACAATAATTCAACAAAGTTGATGTGTTTGGGGTAGAGAAAAGCACAGAAGAGTATTCCAAGTAGAAGATACATCACATGTGATGTGTCAGAGTAAATTTGCTGAAAGAACTAAAACAAGTTCAGCTAGGAACCAGTTTATTGATTATGGCTATTAGGGAAATTGGCAAGAGGTGAGATTAAAGAGATAGGAAAGAGCCAGCAATAACAAGGAATGTGAGGATTGTTCAATCTGAATGGAAACTGAAATGCACAATAATTATAGAATAAAAGGGAAAACCCAGTCTGCTCATATTAATATATATAGGTTTTAAAAAACACACACACATTAAAGTTAGCATTCATTCAGAAATTTTTTTTTGCCAAACTGGGGTCAAAAGGAAGTTTCTTAACTTCCTAATGGATATCTCCCAAAACGCTTAAAGAAGGTCATATTTGATAACATATAAATCATTTCCTTTAAAGTCAGAAACAATTTGCTTCTATTACCACTTTGTTCACATTATAATGGCAGTATTCAAGATATTAAGGGTGGAAAAAGAAAGGAAGATATAAAATTAAAAAAAAATAGTAGGAGTCATGCTTTCCTTAGAATATTTCCTTTCAAGCTAATAAATAACTGCTTGCGTTGTGAAGGGTTAAGCCAACCGTTACATCATCTGAAATACTGATTAAAGCAAATACTTCAGCTCACCAAATACTCTAGTTGGTAGTATAACTTAAATGTGCCAATAGCATTGTGTCAGTGAATTACTGACTAAAGTAAATGGTCCATGCTTGTCTTTCCTTAGTATCTTTTATTATACAATCTGTCTTGAATTTCCTTGCCAATTGCATTTCAGTAGTTACTTGGTGTGTGTGTGTGTGTGTATGTGTGTGTGTGTGTGTGTGTGTATGTGTGTGCGTGTACTGTAAATGACTGTGGGAACATGCTCAGTGAGGATCGTTTTTTAAAATAGTGTGTCCAGTATTCAGTGGTAAAGAGCTACAATGACCATGAGATTTTACTATAATAGAGTCTTTTAGGAGCTGTGCAAAAATTTTGTAACAATATATTCTCTCAGATGAAAGCATCCTAAGCAACGGTTTTGAATATTAACCACTGTCTTAAATATGCAAATATCACAAAATGTATTTCTCTAGGCACCACTGGCTCTTTGACCTCTAATTAGTTTTCTTCACCTTGTTAGCTCTGTTTGCTGGCATCTGTCACAGTGAGGCCAAACTTCACGAGAAACATTGTAAATCTTAATGTCACATATATTCTACATTTTACATAAATAATGTTAGGCTTACAACAATTACACATAGCTTTATATGAATTCCATGAGTTTATGTATTTCAACTCTTCTATGCTACTTATAAAATCTATAATCTAAGTAAGATTTATTTAACTTTCTTAAATGTTAGCTTATCAGTACAATGTGCATGATAACACCAAATTTACATGAATGTGTTAAGGATTAAATAAGCTAAGCACATTCAAGTACACAGTGACTGCTACTTGGGGCTAAGGGAATGTTGGACCATTCCTTTTAATTTTTCTCCTGTAATATCAACTAATAACTCATTCCAGAGCACCAAGCCCTTACATGCTTTCCAAATCCTCAAACTATCTATTGACTTTAAAGGAAAACAGCATAATACTCCAACAAAGGTACTCAATAGCAAGGAAATCTCCTAATATGTATTTGTCACAAAGTTAGGAACTATATTAGTCAACTTTCTGGTTCAGCAACAAATACTAGATTCAGATACTTTATTTTTACTTATTTTTTATTTTTTCTATTGGTGCATTGTAATCATACATTTTAATGAGGTACAAACTGGTAGATGCATACATGCACACAGCATTCCCTCATTCCTTCTTCCCTCACTCCTTCTCATGTTCAGCTTAGTGATTGACTTTGATATGTTTGTGAATGTACATCATGTGCATTAGGGTGTTTCCCACGCCCTTCCTTTCATCACCTTCAATTAGGTATGCCTTCTTTGCTTATCTAAGGTTTTTCCTTCTTCATCTAGAGTCCCTCTTATAGACCTACATTCTCCCTAGCTTCCCCATATAAGGGAGAGCACCCAATTTTTTACTTTTTGTGACTGACTAATCTCACTTAGCATAATGTTTTCCAGTTCCATCCATTTCCCTGCAAATGACATAATGTTGTTCTTCTTTATGGCTAAGTAAAATTCTACCATGTACATAGCCCATGGTTTTGTAATCCATTCATCTGTTGATGGATATCTTGGCTGGTTCCAGTTTGGCAATTGTGAAGTATGCAGCTATAAACACAGACACACATGCATTAGTCTGGTAGTTTGGTTTCCATTCTTTTGGGTAGATACCCAGAAGTGATACTGCTGGATCATATGGTACATTCATTCCCATTTGTATGAGGATCCTCCACACTTTTCCAAAGTAGTTGTACTAATTTGCAATCCACCAACAACGTAATAGAGTTCCTACTCCTCCACACCCTCGCCAGCATTTGTTGTTGTTTGTGTTTTTAATGATTGCCATTCTAACTGGGGTTAGGTGAAATCCCAGGGTAATTTTTATTTGCATCTCTCTGATTGCTAGTGATGTTGAACATTTTTTTCATACATTTATTGGCCATTTATATTTCTTCTTTTGTAAAGTGTCTATTTAGTTCACTTACCCATTTTTTTTTTTTTTTTTTGCAGTACTGGGGATTGAACTCAGGGGCATTCTACCTCCGAGCTAAACCCCCAGCCCTATTTTTTATTCTTTATTTTGAAACCGAGTCTCACTAAGTTGCAGAGTGCCTCACTAGGTAGCTGAGGCTGGCCGAGAACCCGGATCCTCTGGCCTCAGCCTCCCGAATGCTGGGATTACAAGCATGCGCCACCACGCCCGGCTTACTTACCCATTTTTTATTAGGTCATTTGTTTTATTTGCTTTCTTGAGTTCTCTGTATATTGTAGATATTAGTCCTCTATCAGAGGAGTGGTTGGCAAAAAATTTCTCCCATTCTGTCGCCTCTCTGTTGAGGTCCTTGATAGTTTCCTTTAGTGCACAGAATCTCTTCAGTTTAATGCAATCTCAGGTATTAATCTCCCTTTTAATTTCTTGTGCCTTTGGTGTCTTGTTGAGAAAGTTTTTAACTGTGCCTATGTGTTGAAGTGTTGGACCCATGCCCTCTTCAAGTAGCTGCAAGGTCTAATTTTCGGTTCTTTGATCCATTTTCAATTGACTCTTGTGCAAGGTTAGATAGGAGGGTTTATTTGCATTTTGCCTCTCAGTTTTGGTGACTTCAATTCCAAGATTGGGTGGTTCACCTGTTTGGCTTCTGGTGAGGACCTTTTATCATATCACAACAGCAGATGGCATCATGGTGTATGCATACAAGAGGGAGAGGGTAGTCATATGATGAAACAGAAAACAAGAGGGATTCAGAGCCAGGCTTGCTCTGCTTAAATCAATTCACTCCTATAGGAACTAGCCAGGGGCCAAGGAGAACTACTCTCATTCCTTTCAAGGTTGACAGCCCACTCCCACCCAATAACCTAACCACTTTCCATTAGGCCCCACCTGTTAAAAATCCCACAACCTTTCAACACAGCCACACTGAGGACCAAGCTTCCAGCACAGGGATATTTTAGGAGGCACATTCAAATCATATCCAAATCAGAGTGGGGATCATGTCTTTTCTCTTCACTACTGTGTTCTCATTGTAGAGGGTGTTATCTGTTATACAGTGGAAGCTAATAGAAATTTATTGAATTCATGAGTGAACTGTAAGACATTGCAAAATCTTCTAGTACAACCATCTTTTGTTTCTATTGTTGAGATAAAATTCAATCACTACTTATTTATGTATTTATTTATTTATTTAGGTACTGGGAATTGAACCCAGAGGACTTCTACCCCTGAAATATAACCCTAGCATTTTTTTATTTTTAATTTTGAAAAAAGGTGTCACTAAATTGCTGAGGCTGGTCTCAAACCTGTGATACTCTTGTCTCAGCTTTTGAAGTACTGGGATTACAGGTGTGTGCCACTGTGCCTGGCTAAATTCACATAACATAAAATTCACATTGTAACCATTCATTTTAAGGTGTACAATCAAGTCATTTTTAGCACATTCACAATTTTATACAACCATCACTGTCTTCTAATCCTAGAATATTTTCATCACTTCCCCTTTCAAAAGAATCCCACACTCATTGAACAGTCAGTCCCTATACCTCCTTCATTCCAGCTCCTTGCAACACTAATCTGTTTTCTGTACCCATCATCTATTTTATTTTATTTTATTTTGGTGCTGGGACTTGAACCCAGAGGCATTCTACCTCTGAGCCACACTCCCAGCCCTATTTTATTTTTTATTTGGAAACGGGGTCTCACTAAGTTGCTGAGGCTGACTTTGAACTTGTGATCCTCCTGTCTCAGCCTCCCAAGTACTGAGATTAAATGTATGTGCCACCACTCCCAGCATCCACCTTATTTTTAAATGAGGGGAAGCTGAGGTCAGGGGCATGGTGTGACTGTGCATGCCACACAGCCAGTCATTATACCACAGAGCTGGGGCAGCAACTGACTTCCTTTCTTGAGCATGACGGTATATAACCAGAGCAGCTTCATGTTTATCGAGTGTAGCTTGCCTTTCCATCTTTTTCAGGCAGAGATATATACGACACTAATACACATCCCGATTCCATTTGTCTAAGTGGTTGATTGAAAAAAGATTTTCCATTTTCTAAAGTGTGTTACAAGAATATCTAGCACTGGTCGAACCCTCACTTTGTCTCAGACACTATTCTAAGTGCATTATAAACATTAGCTCCTCTCTTCCCATAGCTATGAGATAGGAGCTAATATGCCATTTTTCAGGTGAGAAAATTGGAGAGCAAAGAATTTAAGTGACTCACCCATGTTCACACAGCTAATAAATTAATAATTCAATTATGTGAAAAGGATTTCATTCTACAAAGAAAAAGGATTAGAAGTAACATCTATTCAGGGAATGTGTAAATCAACAGTTAATCAATATTCTAAACCATAGGATTTCTTTTAAAAATCATTAAAAGTATGTTTCAGTTGTTTAATGGATTGAGTTTTAATTGATTAGCTATGAATTTCTGAGAAGAGAATATTGTGTGTAATATTTCTAAAACATTAGAACAAAGGAACTTTTAAAACCAACTTATTGAATTATAATTTATGTGCAGTAAATAAACCTACCTTAAGAGAACAGCTCAATGAGTTATGAGTTGCCACCATACACAAGGGCAAGGCCCAGGACCATTCTCTCACTCCTTTCCCTAGGAGTTTCCCCACCCTCGCCTGAGGCAACTATGATTTGTCTCCATCACTATAGATTAAACTTATCTTTTCTAAGATTTTATATAAAGCACCATACAGTTATGTACTCTTTGTGTCTGCCTTTTTGCATTCTGCATGATGATTTTAAGATTCATTCATGTTGTAGTATATTATATTAGTAGTATGCTTTTTTATTGTTGAGTAGTATTTCATTTTATGGAAGCACGTGTCTGTCCAAAATATTTTATTTTGTTTGGTGTTGATAGAGCATCTTTTCACTCACCTGGACCCTTACAAATGGCAGATTTTTAGATATTTCTAGACTTTTAGAGAAGCAGAAACCAGAGATGTGATGTAGTCACACTTCTTTTGGTCATGTGGCTGCTGAGGCATGGAAGGAGAAAAACAACAGTTGTGGGGTACCTTCTTTATGTCAGGCATTTTGGTGGGCATTTAACATATCTTACTTTATCTAATCTTGGAATGAGTTAGAAGCCGTCTTGAGGACACAGTCAGAAGTATTTGGGGGAAAGTGTGTGTGTGTGTGTGTGTGTGTGTGTGTGTGTGTGTGTGTGTGTGTGTAAGTGCTATATTAAATACACCAGAGAAGTAAAAGAAATCTTAACCTCTCTGTGGTGAATTGAACAGGCTTCTGTGGCAGAATGTTAATCTAGTTTTGGTCTGTAGATTAATGACAAGTGCTTTGTTAAATGTAATTAATAAATATAAAGGATTAGATGTGGAACCTGATATCTGTTGACCTTGTAATTCTATAGAACTTACAGGCAATAAAATGTCCCTCTATGTTGTACTGAGTCTGTGCCTTGTTTTCACAATTATCTTTGTAACTGGTTTCACTCAGTTACCATTCCAGGGAGCTCTTCATCCCTATTACAGCACTAATAAATTAGGGGTTCCATAAGTGCCTTTGTTCAGATTCATTTTCTTCTTTCAGTTAATGAACAGCCATCTGCAGCTGCTCCTCAAACTTAATCCATCTGCATGGAGATGCCATTGCTACATACAGCATTCTATAAATATTGCCATGTTGACAAGCTTACTGCAGATGGGGGGTATTTTTATTATTATTGTCCCTGATTAAGAGAGAGGCCAGATTGACAACACAAGGTCTCCGAGGTCCCTTCTCTTCTGTAAATTGTCTGTTCATATAATTATATTTCTAGTAACAATATTACGGTATGCATTACAATCATCATTGTGGTTGTTTGTTATTTGCTGAGTACCACTTCTGTATTCTGCATTGCACAAGGCACAGCATGAGCAAAGACAGAGTTCAGAATTGAAAATATTAAGTATTCTTAGTGTAAAAAAGAAATCTTAACAGCCTAACAGAACTGAGTTGTTCAAGTAAATCTGGTGTCTTGTGCCCACATTTACATGGCGGAAACTACATGAAGAATTGTACCATCTATCAACCCTTCACTTACGTAGTCAGATTTGTCTAGCATTCCTAAAGTAAAGCAAGGCATTGGAAGAGGAATAGCTTCATTTAAATTCAGAATATGAATAACTTTTTAATGAGACATCCTGAGAAATGACAAGTTCACAATTAATGGAAAGAACTTTCGTTACCAGCTACTTCAGTTATTTCTACTCCAAAAGTGAGAAAACTATGGTCCAGTTTGGGGTAAAATCCATTTATTAGGTGCCTAATATATGCAAATCACTATGTTGAGCGATAGGAATACAGTTGTGAATAAGACGGACATAGTTCCTGTCTATGGGGAAGTTGTGCTCTAATGGAGCAAGGCGGATATTGAATAAGCAATCACAATTGTGATTAAGCAGGAGAAGTACAGGGTGCTATAGAACGTATAATGAGAAGATCCATGGAGAGAAGGGCATTTAAGCAGTTGGCCTGTATGTAGTACATTTGATGGTGGTCCCCAAAAGATAACTTCACATCCCAATTTGTATAATCTGTGAATGTGACCTTATTTGGGAACATAAAAACAGTGTAATTATGCTAAGAATCTTGACATAGAAAGACTATTCTGAATTGTTGGGTAAGCTCTAAATCAAATGGCAGTGTTCTTATAAGAAAAAGTGAGATTTGAGGCAGGCAAAAGAGAGAAAACACAAAAAAGAGGAAGAGGCAATGCGACCACAATGGTAGAGATTGGTGTGATGTGGCAAGGAGTCAAGGAATGCTGCAGTTACCAGCAAACAGAAGAGGAAAAATGTAGACTCTCTTCTACCTAGAACCTGCAGAGGAAGTGGAGCCTCACTGACACCTGGATTTTGGACTTCAATCTTTCAGAACTCTGAGAGAATTCACTTCTGTTTTCTTGTTCTGTCCAATTTGTAGTACTTTGTGATAGCAGCTTTAGAATACTAATTGTTTCTCTTTCAATTAGCAGAAGGCAATTCTGAGGGGAAAAGTTAAGATAGATGACAATTTTAATTGTTTAATATCCTTTAAACATGTTAGTTTGACCTCCAACTAATGACATTTATTTGTAGGAGGGTTATAATCTAAGGATTCTTCTTAGAGAGATGTCTCTGGTTTAGGATTGCTTATGGTAAAAAAAAAAAAAAACCTACATTCTATGGGTTTATAACTCATGGATCCCCAGGAAATGTATACCTTTTGGGGGGTATAAACTGGAGACATTTTATAATTTAAATATAAATCTCGCATATAGAGTACATCTAATATTCTGGGTTCAAGAGTCTAGGTCTGATTCAGGAAGGAAGACACCTGAGACACCTCTGACTACTCTTTGATTTGTCTTTATCTTTTGATTACATTCTAGGAATTATCAGTAAATTTCCATCCTGGGTGAAATCTCCAATTTGTGTGAGATTAATTTAACAATCTGAAACCTAACATGTTGGAGACTGTGAGAATCTTCTCTGACAAAGTTAAGTATAAGCTGAGATTTGGAGAAGGTATAGTTATTAGCCTACAAATTAGGTAAAATTATAAAACGATATCTCCAAGATGTTCTTGTTCCCTTCTGTGTGCACACTGTGTATCACCCCCTTCCCCCATTTGAGTATGGGCAAGACTCCTTGGTATGGTGAAAGAGCCCCATCAGGTGTGTTATGTGGCAAACATAACACTGCTGTGATCTTGCCACATTGTGCAAGATTTCATCTTGGTAGACTGAAGATTCTCCAGCCTTGAAAAGAATAATCTGCCTCACTGTGAAAAGACCTGTGATAGGACCATGTGGCAAGGACCCTAAGGTGGCCTCTAGTAGTTGAAAGCATGTCTCAGTCATCAACTAGCAAGAAAAAAGGAACTTCGGTTATATACAACCGCCAGGAGCTAAGTTGTGCCTCTGGGTTTAGGAGGAGATTCTTCTGTATTTCCACATTAAAACAAACACTTCTGAAAACTTGATTGCAACATAGTGAGACTCCCCAAGAAGAGAATCCAGCTAGAGTCCTAATCTGTGACTCCTGTCCTGAAACTATGAGATTAATAAATGTGTGTTTTTTGTCTACACTACTATATTTGTGGTCATTTGTTACATGTAAATTTAAAAAACTGATACATTCATTGAAAGAGTGTGGTATTGGGTAGAGTGTTTTGGCTAAAAATTATTATGAATGTAAGGACCCTTATGTGAAACAAAGATAGGCATGGTGTAAGAATATAGAGAAGTCTTGAATGACTAAGATACATTGATTGCGGAGGGGAATATTTGCAATGAGGAGAAAGGGTTAGGCACAGTGAGATTTATGAGATTAGTTTAAGGATTTTTTAAAAATTATATCAGTGCAATGACAAGCATTTGAAGGTTTTAGAGCAATAGAGAGATACAATTAAACTAGAGATGTTGCAATATCACTGCATTGCTTTGATATTGCTGTTGTAACAAATTATTACAAGTAGCACTTCAAAGCAATACCAATTTACTTTTTACATTTCTTTGATAAGAAGTCTGACATGGCTCACAGTGGAATAAAATCCCCAGTGGTGTCAGGGCCATGTTCCTTTCTGGTCATTCTAGGTGAGATGTATTTCCTTTCCTTTTTCAGCTTCAGAGGTAGCCAGCATTCCGTGGCTTATGATCACCTTCCTCCACCTTCAAAACCAATTATAGTGTATCTTCCTGACTGTTCTTTCTTTACTCATATCCTTCTGACTACAACTAGGAGGTTACCCAATTTTAAGAATTTGTGATTAGATTGAGCTCACCCAGATAATGCAGAAATATTTCTCCTCTCAAGGTTCTGAATTTAATTTTGTCTACAAAGTCCCCTTCGCCATGTAATATAGCATGTTCTAAAGTTCCAGGGATTCGAACACAAACTTTTTTGAGGATTGCTATTCTTTCTGCCACAATTGCTGACTACATGTGGTAATTGTGAGAATGGAATAGAAAAAGACAGGAGTGGATGCAGAGATAGACTGTAGGAATCTGTTCCAGGAGTCCAGGAGAAACATCACTGAAGCTCAATTCAGAGTGGCAGTCATAGGAATGGAGACAGTTGGTCAAATTTGTAAGATATCTGGGTTATATTAAGAGTACTTGATGTAGATATAGGAGCCAAAAGAAAGAAATCAAAGATGACTCTTGAGGTTTTGACTTCAGGATTTGTGTGGGTGGTGGTGACATTTTCTGAGCTAGGAATTACTGGAGATGGAGCTGATTCATGATTGATTCTTTCTGTACCAGATAGTTTCCTTTCCCTCTTTTATAGTTAATCTCCTTTCACCACCTTACTCTCTGCCCCAGAAGAATAACCTTTATGTCTTCCATTAATAGGCTCCTTTGCCCTCTCACTTCCAGTTCAGTTCAGAGAATATGGCAGAAGAAAGTGATCAAAGGAAGAGAAGAAAGTGAGAACTGGATATTTATTCCTCTATTCCAGTGGATGTCTTCCTGCAGGGGCATCTTGGGTTGGCTTTGTCCCACTATTACACAGCCGTGTCTCTCTCTCTCTCTCTCTCTCTCTCTCTCTCTCTCTCTCTCTCTCTCTCTCTCTCTCTCCCTCTCTCTCTCTCTCTCTCCCTCTCCCCCCTTGTAATCAGTTCCTTCCCTTGCCCTTCAGACCCACAAGTACTAATAGTTTCCTGCTGTTTCTAGGTCTAGAGCAATACATCAACTCTCCTTGATTTTTCTTCACCATGTCCACAATTTTGCAAATAGATCTTCTATTGAAATTCCCTCTGTTTTCTGCTAGAAGCCTGTCTGATACACATTCTGTTTAAGACATACTATTTTCAAAGTGGCATTGGGATATTCTAGTAGAAATTTGGATGATCTAGAACTCTGAAGCAAACTGTGAACTGGAAATATGAATGTGGAAGTTACCAGCATAGAGATAGTAACTGTAACTTTCACAACTGATCAGGTCTTTTAGGAAAAAAGCATAGAGTTAAAAATAGACAAAAAAAATATTGAGGATAGAGAAAAAAGGGGTTCTAATATTTAAATATTGATGGTGGGAAGCAAGGAAAGAAAACAGAATTAACCATAAAGATAAAAGAGAACCCCCTCCCCTGAAATACACAATGAAAAAGGAAAAGAAAAAATAAAATAAAATAGGGAAATGGTTGACCATGTCAAATACTATGGAGAAGTAGTTTCCAGAGAACACTAAAAGGTTCCCATTGAATTGTGCAATGTCAATTACACGTTTTATATGTATATATTGATCATTTACCTTTATGAAATAATTTTCTAATTGTTAATGACATCTAAATTATAACTCAATCCTTGAGATCATGAAGTTACTCATCTAGCTGGGCAGTTAAATATTTATATATTATATATTTATATATAAATATATATATAAGTTTAAATGTAGTAGTAAAATAAATGAACAGTACAGAGCTCTGTGAAAGTGTAAAGGAAAAAGTAATAATCATTTTATCATTATTGGATTATGTTAGGTGTTGGATACTCTATTAAGAGCAATACACAACTTGTCTCCTTCTAATCTTTGTAAAAATACTAGAGGGTAGCTACTATTAATACCCATTATTATGCTTAACAGGAAAGAAAATTTAGATTTGTAGACAATGGAAAATTTTTCTAAGACCAATATTTAGTAAATAAATGAACTAAAATTCAAGTCTATTTAATAATAAAACCCAGGCTTTTGTCATGCATTTAAATTTATTAAAACAATTTTTCACTCTGATAAGAATAATTAGTGCATGAGTTTTGAATTTTTCAAGCTCTCCAGGACATTTAAAATATTTTTAGATTCACTTATAGATACAAAAACACAGAGAGATCCAGGTGCCCTTCACTCAGTTTCCTCAAATAGGTACATCTTAATAACTATGGTACAAAACCAAAACAAGGAAGTCAACATTAGTTTGTGTGTGCATAATTTCGTGTCACTTTATCACATGTATAGATTGCGCAGCCTTCATGACAGTCAAGATATAGAACTATATTATCAGCATGAAGATTTCCTTCATACTACCCCTTCATGATCATATCCACTCTATACTCATCCAGAATCTCTTGCCCCTAGCAACCAGTAATATGATACTATCTCTGTATTTTCATCTTTAAATGTAATATAAACAGAATCCTGCAGTATGAGGCCTTTTTGGATCCTTGACTATAATGCCCTGGAGATCCATCTGTGCCATTGCATGTATCAACAATTCATTAATCTTATTGTTGTATAGTATTCCATGTTATGGATATACTAGAATTTGTTTAACCACTCACTTATTCAAGGATATTTTAATCATTTGCAGCTTGAGGCTATTACATATAAAGCAACTATGAACATTTGTGTATAGGATTCTGTGGACATGTTTTTATTTTTCTAACATAAATGTCTAGAAAAGCAATTAATAATAATGTTAATTATTTATTTAGTTCTGTAAGAAACAGCCAAACCATTTCCAAAGAGTGGCTGTATGATCTGACACACCCATCAACAATGTATGAGAGATGCCATTTTTTAGTATCATAAGCAGTATTTGGTATTGTATTTTTTGTTTTAGCTCATACCTATAAGCCATTCCAATAGGTATAAGTGATGTCTCATTATAGACTTAATTTACATTTTCCTAATAGTGATATTAAATATTTTTTCATGTTGCCATGCCATATGTATGTATGTGTGAACGATACATATATATTTTTGTGTATGTGAAATATCTCTTATGTCTTTGTTCATTTTCTAATTTAATTGAGTTCTTCACTGTTGAGTTTTGAGAGTGCTTTGTATAGTCTAGATATGAGTCCTTGGTCAGTTATGTATGTGATTTGGAAATATTTCTCCCAGTCTGTAGCTTGGATTTTTATACTTCTGACAGTCTCTCACTGAGCAAAAGTTTTAAATTAAACATATGTATATTAATACACATCATATGTATAAATAAATTATTTATGTACATTATTTGCATATAATATAATTTTTATCCATAAACTATGAAGACATCAACTTGGAAATTCTTCACAAATTTTTCACATTGTTGTCTGGATCATAAATTCTGCTAATGTTTACAAATAATTTCTTCTTGGCAACAGCATATGAGATAGGAAATACCACTGCTTATCCTTTATTAGGCACTTTAGTATAATATCATTCAAAACTTGGAAAAGTATGAGGGTAAGCTGCTACTAATCTGTGTAAATTGTACATTAAGATGGCCTATAGTTTATAAGATTTTCAAAACACTTTCATTCAAGATACTAAATTTCATAAGCAGCATGAGAAGAGTTTTAGAGTTAGAGATTAAGAATACTATAATGTGGTATTCAAAGAGATAGAAGTTATACAGCACAATTTAATGCAATTTATTTAGAAATCAGCATTGTAAGAAATATCGATGCTACATTTCATAGTCGTTTAATCTAAATCCATACATTGGGCTGCAAAATCTTAACTTTCAAGGACTATATTTTATAATATGTATTTGAGTAACAAACATCCTTAGAGTGTTTCTCATCCTAAGGGTCATTCTCTGGGGTGACTAGGTTTATAGTAGCAGTAAAGTGAAAATGAAGGAAATTATCTAGATTTTTAGGCTGTCTGGATTTTGTTTATTTTTCTTCATTTAAATATCATTGAGTATTAAAATAAATAAAAAAGATGAGTATTTTTGCTTCTAAGGATAATATTGAATGCTATTAATTTTAGGTTTTAGCCAGTAGGTGAATTATATATTGTAACTATACATGGAATTGCTTTAGTTTCTGTCTCCCTGGAGAACTTAAATCCTTGCATGACTAATCTCTTAATCTCTACTAGTTAAAGGGAAATAGCTTTCTTTTTTAATATATAATCATAAAGACAAAATACAGCAATGGCAAAATGGTCGAAGTTCTAAAATCATCTTGTCTCTACAACTTCAATATTTAATTAGAAATAGCTTCTTAATATGAATATAGAAGATATGTCCAAATTTTTAATTTAATAAAATGTCCTAAAGTACTGAACAGCTCTGTTCGCAGGTATTTTTTTTTAAGATGATTTAACTGCAAACAAGAGGCAATGTGGAAACTAATGAATTATAGCATCCAGAGTATTTTACAAAACTGTGTTTTCTTCCCTCACCCCACTCATGAGCTTCCAGCTTTGTACAAGGACTTTTTTTGGTGGGTGATGAATTTGCAGAGCACCCAAGACCACCTTCACTGAGGAAGAGGTCAGCAATTAGATAAGGGCTGGTGGATTAACCTTAACATCAGGGGGCTGTCCAGCTGTAGCTTAGTATTCTTTCCATTCCCTTAATTAAGTTCCTAACAGATTCTTGAGGAAATAAAGGGGAAAGGGCAAACTGGCTTGAAAATCAGAACATACTATAGAGGGCAAAAAATACAGTCACAGAAATGTATTCCAAATATGTCTTTCTAACATCCATAAAACAATGTGTCACAGAAAGGGCAGACTTAGGAATGACAAAACAATATCCTTTCAGCCCAATGATATAATTATTTATTCTGGTGAGTGGCGCTGCCAGGAATATATTTTATAAATTAAATACTTATAATAAAACTTTAATGTAATTTATTCCAAGAATGTCTGTTGAATCTCTCTCACTCTCTCTTTTTCTCTCCCTCTCTCTTTTATGGGAGAAAGAGTGAAGTTAGTGGCAGTTTGCCATGGTTATGTGATATCCTGGCAAGAAAATGTCTCATGTTATATCACAAACATATGGTCTGGTAATGGTTTTATATTATATTCCTTTAGTGCTCTAGTCCCATTTTTAGGAGCCTTCTTCTAGGCAAGAGCAATATGTTTTCTTGTCAACCTATCACATCAACTGCTAACACATGTCTCTACTTTTCGAGTTCACAATGGTTAAAAAGTTAAAGCTTAATTTTATGTTTCTCATGACCTAAATTTTGATTATGCAGTAAAGTTGATCACTGGGCTCATCTGAGTTGAAGTTCCTCTGTTTTCCTTTCGATTAAGGAATTCTCTTTCTTTTCAATGGTTAATACTCCTCAAGTTACAACTGATTGAATTGGGATGTGTACAAAATATGGCAACCAGGGTGGTAAGATGACTCTGAACTCAAGGCCACAAATTAGCCTCCCGTAATCCAAATCTGGCCAACAGATGTGTTTTGTTTGGCTTACAGAGTGTTTAAACATTTTTTTGAATTACTTGCCAACATTTAAAATTTGGGATATTTCAAATAGAGATCTAGATCTTCAGATACTTTGAAAAAAATCATTTCCAGCCCTGACCCACATATTCACACAGAATACTTGGTGAATGCTGGGTGGCATTTACCTCTTTTCTGGAATGTTCCCTCTCTGATTAACTTCATTTCTGCAGAACACAGTTGTCTACATTGGATATCACACCCCCTGTCCATGTCTGATTTGGACACCCCTCTTCTCAACAATCCTATATATAGGAACTTTGGAAAGAATTGGCAATGGTCCATGGTTAGATAAGTAAGGTTTCAGAGGGCAGAAAAAAAAAATCAAAAGAAGGTAAATGTTGCTTTCATGTAGCAATAACCTCTTGAGTGGTGGGCCAGCCAGGAAAATTGACTATGACAAAGAGAGATCCCATCCCTGGAAGTGTGTGGACAGAGTGTGGACTGTTGGTACCGCCAATGGAAGTGTGGCTGGTGAGGGGACCAGTGGTCTCCATGCCCTCTCCAGCCCCATGAATCTATGAAATTGGAATCTCTCTATTTTTTATTGTTCTCTTTGAAGCTACAAAGTGAGGCATCTGCTAACTGGAAATCGAGTTTGAATTTTAAAACATTATATGAACATATAGGTTTTTGACTGACATATTTTTGGACTCACTGGGATAAGGGCCAGTGAATGCCAGCATTATCTTTCTGAATCACAGGCAGTCTCCTAATTAGATTTGTTTTAGAGTGTTATTCTTTAGTCATAGGGCATTTAATTTCTTTTCTAATAACACATGGCAATCAGATGTTCAATCTTTCTTCTGGGGAAAACAGTGAATATTTTAAAAACAGTAACATCAGCCCAACTTTCAAAAAAAAGAAGAAAAAGAGAAAAAAAAAAACAATGGTTTTAAAATCATCCTGAGCCCTTATTTGTTAAAGGGAAGATATATGTATATGTAGATAGATAGTATATGCACTATTATTGTATATAATATATGTATATCTATATGCTAAAGTGATTGGGTGTGTATGTGCATATGTGTATATAGTCCTCAAAGTCTTTATAAGCCACTGAAGACATTATAATAATTGCTTTGTAAAGAAACAGTAATCTGGAAATTTAAGATTAATGTAGGCAGATCTTTCTCCATTATGATTTTGCCTTTTGATACTGACCAAGAAATGGTAAACTAAAAGGCTACAGTCCAAATACAGCCCACCTCCTCTGTTTGATAAAGTTTTATTGGCACACAGCAACACCCACACCCACATGATACTGTGTTGTTTATGGTGCCTTTCTCACTACAGTGGCAGAGCTGAGTAGTTCAACATGCACTGCGTGGCCCCCAAACCTAAGAGATTCACTATTCGAAACTTAACAGAAAATGTTTACTGACTCTTGACATACACTAGCTGACTTTTACTATTGTTATCATTGTTTCTTGTCAGGAAAACAAAAAGTCAAGTGAAGTCTCTATCTTGATGTTGTTATAGGAGAAAATACCAAGTTCTCCCAAGCTTTTCTTTCATTTTCTGACCACTGTGTCAGCTCACAAAGACTGAGACACAAAACTCAACATTTTCTTTATTTTCACACAAAGTATTCACTGACAGCAGTATCAGGGCGCTAAGTAGACTGCACTGAAATGTTTGGAGGATGGTGAAAAGTGAAGGAGAGGCGTCTCATTCACTATAGCAAACAAACTTAAAATCCCTTTAAAAACACGTTTGTTGGTGGATTGTAATTATACCTCAGAGTGAGGTTCAAAGTCATACAAAGAAACAAGCACACAGGTCTTGGTGTGTTTCTTTTCAGGTCCTACCTGTTGCTACCCACCCACCCCCACTCCACCTCATATCTTCGCCTGAGTTCTCTCTGTCCTAAAGCTGTCAAAAATTTGGTGAATGAAAGTTTCTTACCAATTTTGATTATCCCCAAGGTAATATGAGAGAATGAGCAAAATGAGAAGATTATTTACTTATTTATTTTACTAAAATTACCTTCATCTTAGCTTCACATTTATTCTGGAGAAGAGTAGAGGACCACAGCATCACAGTTGAGAGTCTATTTCTAATCTCTGGTCAAAACCTGGAGATTGTTGATCTTGAGAGCTGATCAGGTTCATTAATGTGATATCTTCTAGTTTCCATACAAAATTTTCTCAGAAAGAAAAGTTAGCTCTTGAACCAAAGCCCATTATTCTTTAGAAGGTAGTTACATATCTTTTACCAGATTGTCTGTCATCTTACCATTCCCCAAGACCATCCCTGGAAGTGGTTTCAAAATATTTTTATAAACAAATGTACTGTTAACCCCAATAAGAAATCCATTATGTGAAATTATCTCCATTTCCCTTACTTGAATTGGAAACAGGATCATGTAAATTCTTCTTCTTAGCTAACACTGATATTTATTTTTTATTGAAAAGTTTCACTGATGATGACATTATTGACCTTTGTCTACCAGAGGGTCATTCAAAGCAGAAATCAGACAACAGGAAAAATTAGAGACTGTGATAAGGAAGTTTTGAGAACACAGTATTAATGCAGAACACTATCAGTCTTGAGAAGGACTCTTTTACGGTCCATATTAGCCATGAAATACCTTGAGCTATCAGTGGGAAACTAGGAAAATTAAAGGGGTTTATTAAAATATTTAGTTTCTAAGATTCAGCTTATAGTTCACTCTTAGATCACCTTTAAGACCTTAGCTTAAATATCACTTCTTTAAGGAAGAATCTCCTGACACTCCCCAAATCTCCATCAGATCCTTCTATCATTCACTCCTTAATTCCTGAATTTATTTCCTTTTGCCACTTGTGAATATAGTTTATTAATTCTGCAATTCATTAACACATATCTTCCCTTTAAATGCACATTCAATGAAAGAGGAAACTTACATGTTTTATACACTGTTCTATTTTCAGTGCCACACACATGGCAGGTCTAAAGTTGGTTTTGTCAAATGAAAGAGCTATAAAAGTATTGCAATGATAAGGTTATGGCCTATATAATATGTCTATTCACACTTTATACTGTGTTTTTACAAACCTTTAAAAATTATGATTCAATAAAATACATGTTATATATCTTGATTTGGTATATACACACAAAAATTAAATAATAACAAGAAAAATCTTCCTCTAAACAAATACTGACAATCAGCAAGGGTAGTTTATTCTGAAATTTTCTAATTAATTTTGTTTTAGTTTTTAAAAGTGCTAATCATGACCCTCTAAACTGATTCCATGACCTACTTATGAATTGTAACCTATGATTTGAAAAACCCTACCTTAGGGAACTTCATAACCATAAGACACAATTGAGTACTTAATTTGTTTAAACTTTGCCCTCATTTATCTATCTCTACATATTTCATAGGATTTAGACAAACTATTCTTTCTAGGTACAGCACAAATACTTGGTAAGGACTCCAAAACTTCTTAAATGAACATTCAGTTGGCAATGCTCCACTGTAGCACTTCCTAGCAGAGGGTGCTGTGGGAAAGATGGTGCCCAGTATGCCAAAGTTCACTGTATCCTAAGGGAATAATTCACATGCAGGAAATGTAATTTACCTGATATTCTGACTGTACATTTGTAATTAGATGTGGATTTCTTGCCCAGTTTTATTCTACATCAGACTAACATATGCTGTGATACAGATGGAAGTCCCAGGTTATTTAGCACCAGGGGCCCTGGGGTCTTGTGATTCCAAATTAAACTTGGGTGTGCATATAAACCATGCAAATTAGGCTGTGGCCACATGCTCAGCACTGCCAAAAAGAAATCAGGCAACAAGTCTAAAATGCATTGAGGACTGCCTCTTCTTGCTGGGAAAGTTTTTATTAGGCTTGGAAATTGAGAGGTGTGGAGAGTAAACATTGAGCTCTAATTGCCATGACCAGATGCTTGTGTTTTCTTGGCCACCAAGACCAGCTGGGGTGGTGGGGTGTGCCGTCCCAATGCTCCTTCATGTTGGTAGAGTAATGGTAAACTTAGTGAACCAAGCAGAATTTTTGTGGAGTCAATATCTGGAAAATATTCTCAGATGTGAATAACTGAGGTTGTAACCTTTTGTGGGTTGATGCTATATAGGTGGAAAGAAGGTTCTATGTTCTTTCCTCTTGCTTTAATGACATGCAATTTACCTAATACCTGTCTGTCTGGAAGTAATCCCCAGCATGGGCTTATTTGAAAGCACTCATGCTTACAAAGCTAAGAGTGGTGATAGACCCATCACCAAGGGTCCAGCACACAGGATGAGGGTACCTCTCCTCTACAGTATACTAGCATCCTATTCCTCTTATCCAGGGTGCAATGTCTTAAATTTGAGTAAACTTCATATTAAAAAGTTAATCTTAGCCGGGCATGGTGGTGCATGCTTGTAATCCCAGCATTTGGGAGGCTGAGACCGGAGGATCCGGGTTCATGGCCAGCCTCAGCTACCTAGTGAGGCACTCCACCAACTTAGTGAGACCGGTTTCAAAATAAAGAATAAAAAATAGGGCTGGGGGTATAGCTTGGAGGTAGAACGCCCCTGAGTTCAATCCCCAGTACCGCAAAAAAAAAAAAAAAAAAAAAAAAAAAGTTAATCTTGACCATAAGCAGATGGGATATGCAAGGATTATTCATCATTCAAAAATCAAGTAATGTAACCCATCACATCAACCAACTGAAGAAGTCATATGATCATTATCAACAGATGCATAAAAAATCTAATACCCATTCCTGATTTAAAAAAAAACAAACTAGGAACATAGGGTACCTTACTCAACTTGATAAAAATAAAACTACAGACAAATCATGGCCAATATTATACTTAATGATGAGAAAGTAGATTTCTCACTAATATCAGGAACGAGGCATGGGTGTCCACTCCTTTTCAAAACCATACTGGAAGTTTTAGCTAATGCAAAAAAAGTTAAGAAAAGGGATTTGAAGTATACTGACAAGAAAAGGAAGAGATAAAATTGTCTGTTTGCAGATGGCATGGTTGTCCATGAAGAAAATACCAGAAAATTCATAAAAAAACTCTTGCAACTGTAACTGATTATATCACAGTTGCAAGATATAAGGTTAATATACAGAAGACAATTGTCTTCCTATATACTAGAAAAGAACAAGTGAAACTTGAAATTAAAAACACACTATGACTTATATTAGTATCCAATAAAGTGAAACATTTGCTATAAACCTAAAAAATATAAGATCTATATGAGGAAGACTATGAAATTGATGAATGAAATAAAAAAAGAATTAAACCAAGAGATATTATACTTGATGGATAGAAAGACTCAGTATTGTCAAGATGTCACTTCTTTTCCACTTGATTTAGAAATTCAATGTAATCCCAATAAAAATCCTGGAAAATATTTTTGTGGATATCAAAACTAATTCTAAAGCTTATACATAAAGGCAAATGACTCAGAACATCCAACTTACTACTGAGGATGAAGAACAAAACTGAAAGACTGACACTACCCATCTTCAAGTCTTACTTCAAAGCTGTAGTAATCAAGACAATGTGATACTGACATAAAAAAATAGATCAGTATGATATTCTGGAATAGAGTCCAGAAATAGACTTACATAAACATAATTAATTGATTCTCAACAAAAGAGTAAACATAGGAGAAAAGATATCATCCAATAAATGGTGTTATAACAATTGGACATTCACATGCCAAAAAAAGAAAATCTAAACAGTACATCCCTGGAGCAGATGTGATTTGGTTTTTTCTGTCTGATATTTCAGGGCTCAAAATATCCTCATCAGACCACAGTGTTATAAAAGAAATGGCTGGGAGACCGAGGAACTAGCATATGAAGACACATACTTTTATTTCTCACCAAATTAAGAACAAGCAACAACTGTTTGGGGCATCAATCATGCTTTCCAAATGCGTTTGTAGTAGTGTCGATGTATGAATGTACTCATTTGTCAAAACTTCACCACATCTTCTTCTGCAAAGAGGTGTCATGTTGCCTTAAGAATTGAAAAGTAAAGTTGTTTATAGTCTGTCTTCCGGCTCAATTTCTGGAAGCCAAAGCCCCCCTCCACTGTAGAGGAATGAGTTCATGATTTTCAAAAGACATGGAGAAACCTCTGGGTTAGCAAATCTCTTTTAGTAATTGGTGAACATCCAGCAGTGCTCCCAACTCCAAGGCTTTGTCTACACAACAGGAATATAAACATTTATGCAGGAAATAAAACATCACGGAGAGTGACTGGGAGTTGAAAGTAGACCACTGACTGTCCCTCTGTTACTACTGTATTGTAGGGGAGGGAAGAGAAGGTGATTTTTATGAGCTTTCTTGTTGGCTGTTAGGGACCCATTCCCATTTGGGTTCACAAACAAAAACTTCTTGACTCTTACTGAACTATGTTCTCACTTGTCTTCAAGTTTAACAAATAATTGTTGTGCCCCTCTCCCCCGACCAATACAAAGCTGTTTAGAAACCATGGAAGACTGATTCTTAACTTATAAACCTAAAACACATTTTTCCAACACAGTTTCTTTAATTTTTAAAGGCTTGTATAATTTAAGGGAATTTAAATCCATGTGTTTTTTATTCACTTGCACTGACATCATCAAAATAGCTTTTTAAACAGCAGGTTGAGCCTTTTTTAATAAAGTTCTCTTATGACTTATTTCTTTTTGAAAACAGATTTTTTTTGCCAAAGGCAAATAAACTTAAATGCCAAAAGATTTGGATGTAGATCAAAATTTCAGACCTGTAACTTTAGAGGCTGAAATTTTCGCAAATGGGCTTCTAACTCCCCATTGAAATTAAAGAAGAAAAAAGTAGCATCTGAAGGAAGTACACAGTCCAACCTGGTATCACACAACTAAGGGAATGTCTATATTTGCTGCTTAATTTTGTGCCAAATCTGAAACAAATCAATGTCCAATGTGTATTGGATTATTACAGAAATTGGATCTACTGCCAAGTAGTTAACTTTTCCACCATTTCTGGTCATCATGAGTAAACCACAATGCCATACTCCCCAGAGGTTAGAAACCCAGCACACCAGGGCTAAGATTTGTAAGATGTGATTGTTTTAGCAGAGTCATGTTGGGGAAAGTTCCTTTGCTAAACATTCTAGAGCTCATTACACACACACACACACACACACACACACACACATACATATATTATATATGCATATAGAATATATTCCTAAGGATTTTTCTCTTTTAATAAAAATATTCTCCTATGAAGGTATGCTTAATGATTTAGCGAACTAAAATTAAAATCCAAGCACAAAATGTGAAAAGAATTTGAGACTTTAAATATATCCATATGCTGTAGTAAAAACAAAACTCTTAAAGCTTTTTGGTATTAACAATCAAACGGTTTCTCTTCTTGTCAAAATGTATATAGCTAAGCAGTAATCAGAGAGATATATAGTTGAGAGAAGTTGAATTTTATGGGAATCTGTGAAGCAAATAGGCATTCTGATCTCCTGTAGCCCTCCAGCAGCACTGTAAAAACGAATGCTCCATTTTATAAACAAATTTGTCTGCCATCAAAATACTCCACAAAGGATAATTCTGCTGAAATAAGAAAATTAAGAGAAAGAGAGGAAGAGAAAGACAGGAATGAGTTGCCTGAATTTTGCTGTTGAGATTTTAAAAGGAGAAACTGTATATAGGTCAAAAGATCATTCATGAGCTTACCAAAATCCTTAAGAATCTATTTAATAAGCAAAATTTTAAGACAAAATGTGTATTTACAAAAAAGATAGTACCTCTTCTCTATGTTATTTGGGTCCAAGTTTTGTCACAGATATTTAACTTTTAAAATCTTGCCAAGGAGGTTGGACCACAGACCATTGTTCCCAACTAATAGATCAGGATATAGAAGTACATTCTCAACTAATAGATTTGGCATATAGAAATATGGTAGAATAAATGAATTTCTTTATGAATATTCCACCACAGAATTCTTAGTGATTCACTACAGGATCAATTTAAATGTGGATTTTCTTTGTACACTGAATAGCTAGATAAAGGTTGGAGATGAAGTATAGAAATAAGAAAAAAATTAAAGGAGGTATCATCCATTGAAGATCAAACAGAAAATAAAGAGTTGCCAGGGACAAACAGGATTTGATTTAAAGATATTTGATTTATGTCTTTCAAATAACTCTTTGATTGCATAACATGAATTACATCTCTATTTGCATTGTTAAGCAATAGAAGTTTTCAGGAGTGTTTTATATATTGACTTTTCATCATAATCCAGAGCATGCTATTTAAAATTGGCAGTAAAATTGCTAGATTCTATGAGTTAGGTATGTGACCTTGGCAAGTTTAACTTTATATACTGAGGTTTCCTCATTTATAAAATGACAGTGATGATATATAAACATATTGTGCAATGACGAATAAGCCAAAATATGTGAAATTGTTTGAATTCCTTATAAGCTACATAGATATCACCCTTTTGTCTATTCCTCCCTCTCCTTCTCCCTCTCTTTCTCCTTCTCCAAATATATTCTCTCCCTATAGAATCATAGATTGTTAGGCTGGTCATGGTGACACTCACTTGTAATTTCATTATTTGGGAGGCTGACACAGGAGTATCTTGGTTTCGAAGTCAGAGCACAGTAATTTAGGGAGAATCTGTTTCAAAATTTAAAAAAATAATAATAAAATAAAGTGGAGTTGAGGTTGTAGCTCAGAAGTAGAATACCCCTGGGTTCAATCCTCAGTAACACACACACACACACACACACACACACACACACACACACACACACAGATCATAGCTTGTCAGAACTGTAAAAGGCCACAGCGATTATGAAATTATGTAACAAGAAAAAAGTTATTAAAAAATTAAATAAAGTTATTTATCCAAGGCTGCAAAGCTATCACAGTGACTAAGAGCATACAGTTTGGTGACAAACTGATGTCTGACCTCTACCAACTTTCTGCATCTCAAAATTGAGTCAAAACCAATATTTAACTGTTGGTATTACTGTGCACTCTTAAGCATATAGGGGAATGCCTGGAACTCATTATCACGTTATCATGTCTTTCCTGTGGTTCACCGTTCCTCTTCAGAGGGCATTAACTGCACCCACCTCCACTTCTCTGAGACAGACCAGAGCGCCATGAGTTGCTTCCTCAATAGCCCAAGAGGATCTACAACAGAGTATTGGATAACTAACTGAAGTGTGAGCAACACAACACTTGAGATAGTAGCATGGCACTACTCATCACTACAGATGAGACACTGAGGCAGGAACAAGTGATTTGTTTAAGGATACACAGCTACTAAGTGACTCCAGAGCCCACATGTTTTTAATCATCATGATTGGCGGCAGCTACAGCAATGGGGATCATTCAGCCTCTCCATGTCCAGGTGAACAGAACTGGGAAGTCAGGAAATATGGTACCTTCTCCCCTCACTGTGAAACCTCCATAGAGACCTGCCCTCTGGAGAATTATGTGATGTAATTCCCATCTGCACAGGAAATGGAATCCATGACTATAATGTGGTAGAATCACGGTGCCCTGGAGACCCGTGCCAAATATCCTAAGAGTGAAAAACAAATGGGATGCCACATCCAACTCCCCATGGATGCTTGTCCAAGCCCAACCTACTCTCTCTGCTGGAGACAGTCCTGGAAATCAAGCATCCCAGATGCTGCAGTGCAAGGCTAGAATGGTGGAATTTTAGGGAATAATCTGCCCACTGACACCCTCATTCAAGGAAGCCATACACACCTCTCATTTCCAGGAGCATTAGATTCATAAGCACGTTGGTGTTAAAAAGCTCATTTAAAAACGGAGACGGATGTTTAATTATTGTTTGATTTGGGGTTACAGCCTTTCATTTTTCAAACATCTTAAGAGCTGAGAATGAAAATTGTTACCTAAGAAACTATTGAAATTCTCTTAACTCTTCTGGGTATGTATTATGTATTCTGTGAGTTCTCTGCCAGGGATATAAGTCAGAAACTCTCCCGCTGGTTTTGATTACAGCTGCAAAGTCACAGATTCGAACAGCTCTAGACAATCATTCTTCTGAACCTGCACATAAATATAAAAGATTTTCTTTATCCTTATCACATAAACCTTCGACAAGGTTTGCTTCAATGTAAATTGTAGTGTTCTTCCATTTTTTCCTATTACCATTTAAACAATTAGCAAACCACAATTCCCCTGCAACAAAGGTACCACATTTGCATATTCAAAGGTCATTGTACAGGTCCAAGTTATTTAATATCAAAGCAAATGATAACTTAACAATCTCTTTCCCTGGAGTCCAATAAAATATAAAATTACCTCTGGCTTTTTAATTTTTCACATTTACAGACATATGATAAAAATATGAGATTGAAATAATGACACAAGCAATGTAACAAGCTGCCAGTAAACTATGGTAAACTTTCTCCCTATCTAGCTTCAGGTTTTTGTATTGTCACTTTATTATTTAAAATGGAGCCATCGCATTTTGGTAAGCGATATCAAGAACATAATTTGCTAAGATGCCTCTTTATTTGAGATGCTGTCAGGACTGGCAATGAGAAATGACACAATCCCTCAGTTGTAAGTGACAGGCGCCACTATATTAGTCCAGCGCTTGTGTATTTCTCTGCTTTTTTTTTTTTTTTTTTTTGAAAAATTGCATTTCCTTTGTGTAAGCAGAACAAAAAGAAATAGAAATCGGTTCCATGTGAATTCTGTGGTCCTCTATATTAAATTGTAATTGTTTCCTGGTAAAAGCCAAGCCTGCAGGATTTCCTGAAAAATAATTTACAAGGATGGGTACTGAGTCCAGCTTGCTTTTTTTTTTTTTCCCTTCTGTGCTTCTGTGATTGATGACACTGCAAGGAGCTGATAGATTTGCTGCTGCTGCATCTCCAGAAAGTTCTTTTTCTTTAAACAAATTGCAACGTAAAAAAAAAAAAAAAATCTTACATGGCATTCACTTTCCTGGCTTCTTGGTTGGTAGCTGCTTTTCCACTCTGGCACGGCTCTGAGGGGACCCAGTTAATGGATCCAGCTGCATCAATACCACCATGAAGACAGCTTGAATGAATTATTTAAGGTAATGGCCAGGCAGAAATTTGTAATTCGATCAGCCTAGCTCAATAGTAAGCTCTTTAGAGAGGCAATATGGAAAGAAAGCTGGCTTTGGTGTCCTATACACCTGAGTTCAAATCCTTCCTCTCTCACTGAATAACTTATACATGTCTCTTAAGCTTTAGGAACCATTTTTCTTTTCTTCTGAAAAACTGAGGAATGATGTCAATTTTCCTCAAGAGGAAGCAACAAGCTTATTATGAAGACTGAGCGAAAGGTTAGAAAACATTCATATATTAGAATTGGTTTTACAATTAAAACCCTAAAACTCAGGAGTTTCCTCTTTTCTGTCCCTTGATATGCTTCTGAGCAAGGCTTGCAGCATGAAAGACATAAATATCAAGACATACACATCATGTAAAATGAGGCTAGACTAATGGCATGAGTACTCTAATAGACTCCACCTGCAATAGCTTGACTATATATTCAGCATGCCCTGTCACAAGGTGCTTGAAGAAAATTGTGCTTCATGCTTTAGAAGTTAATACTAATTAATTCCATAATGGCCCTCCTTTTCATTCCCAATATTTGAGTCACAGTCACAAATAATGGAGCTTGCTTTGGATGTGTTGCATCAAGAGAGGAAGAGCCATTCTTCAAAGCTGCTCTTCTGGGGGCGAGGGGTCAGCGAAACAGAAGCCTGACAGATTCTCCATCAACTTAGAAGAGACCAAAGAAGCAGAGCTGTGCATCCAGGGAGGATTCAGAAAACCTCACAGGCCTGCCAGAAATCAGGTGACATCAATGTTGACACCTAAAGTCCAGTTCTCAGAAGCATTAATATCCAAGGACTTTTGTTTTCTGCTACACATAGGCACTATTTCTCATCTCCATGTGTCAGATGGCTTATTAGTGAATGCTGAGTTTTGCCACTTGCCATGTACCCAGTAGGTGGAGAGTGAAAAAGAAAAGAGAATAAGATTTCTGTCCCTGAGGAGGTGATTACTTGTATTAGCTCTCTAATCCTTGTCCTAAGAATTAAATGATGTAATATATGCCAAGCACAAAGTATGTCCCAGGCACACAGCAGGACTGTACTTCGCACCCATGAAACACTCAATTGGCGTTGGTTTTTGGTTTTGTGATTGTCATTGATATACCATCACCTTTTCTTTCTAAACATTCCTCACCAACTCAGGCCAAGTCTGACCTATTCATCGACCATTTGGGAGACAAATAGCGAAGACAAAAGTAAGAGGAAGAAATAAAGAAGTACTTAGGAATAGTGAAACAGAGAGGTTTGCTCCAAGATTTGCTGGCCCTCTCTAACCATCTCTGTTGTTTTGTTTTGGGTACCGATGATTGAATCTGAGATACACCCCCAACCCTTTTCTTTATTTTTTGTTTTGGAAGAGGGTCTTGCTAGGTTGCTGAGAATCTCACTAAGTTGCTGAGGCTGGTCTTGAAACTGTGTTCCTCCTGTCTCAGGTCCCAAGTACTGGGATTACAGGCATGTTTCACCACCCCACATCTCTAACCTTCTCAATTCAACTATTTAGAAGGGAGCTCATGAGTTCAGGCAGAATACATTACCTTAATATGCTAAGCTATAAAATGGGAAGATGGATAATGTAATTGTTTTGGCCTCCTCCAGGGCATAGTATTTGTCTGAAAGCAGAGCACCAAGGAGCGAAGGATCTAGGTTTCTGTTGAAACCCTGGAGGTCAGTAGGGGGCATTATGGGTATATATAAGACCATATTCACTACTTTGCCTTCTTTGCCAGAAGATTTTAAGAGTCTTGTGAGGATATAGTGACATGCAATGTGTTCATCTGAACTTCCCAATATGAAGAGATACAAAGTATAATGTAGTTACACACACACATACACACGCAGTGCTTAAAATCTTTTTTTCATGTCACACACTTATTGTTGATTTGTAAAAGGCCTTATTTTCGTTGTTTGTTTTAGTGATACATTAAATTACGAAAAACTCCACTCTCATTAGGGAAACAAGAATATTAGAAATTACTAACATATTCTTCATTAGTATTACTCCATCCCTCTGTTCCCCCTGAAAATAACCATATCACAAATTTTGTGTCCATTAGCAGCTTGTCTACCATTTATATCACTGTATCACATCTAAAAATTATATTCTTTTATTTTGGCAGCTTTTGACTTTAAAATGCTGCATGTAATATTCTGGGACTAAGGATTTTTATTCATTATTAAATTTATGTAATATTCTGGGACTAAGGACTTTATGCTAAGGATTTTTATTCATTGCTAAATGAATTCATTTTATTCCATGTCACTGTGCTTTCATTTTTTATATATCTGTATTGTGTTCCATTGTATAAATGCACCAGGCTTTATCCATATCCTATCTATGACTATTTGGATAATTTCCACATTTTTCAATCTGCTTTATCTAAAATGCATATATTCACTAAGTAATGATGAGTCAATGAAAAATTAAATGATTTCATTTAAATTCTTCTACCATTTAGACACCTTGTAATGACACTGATTGAAAGGGAAAGAATAGGGGTCAAATTTGTTTTAGTAAATACTTCTGTTCAGGAGGAGGAGCAGCTTATTTTAGTAGAGACTTGTGTTTGTTAACACCAGTGGATGTATTTCTGTAAAGATTTCATTTGCCATCCCCTGATCTAGCCATTTTCAAAAAACAATACAGCTTTGCCACCTTGAGTAAGTCATTGTGCTTTAGTTTCTTCCTCAGTGAAAATTGCCTGGCTGACCTTAAAAATCTGTTAGATTGCTGTCACTTTCTAAGATTCCAGGACTTAAAGGCAAGAGAGGGACTGATCCATAGTGGGAAAACATAACATTTATTGTGCAGCTATAAAGTACATGATACCCTATACTTTATACACAGTATTCTACTGAATGCTCACAAAAATTAAATTAGGTAGATACTATTATTACTAGAATTTTGGAGATAAGGAGGCACAAATGAATAAAGAAATAAAAGCATACACAGCTAAGTGTTTATATACCTTGTATGAGGAGTCGTGGGGTGAGGATGGGAATCCACACAGCCTGAAGCCAAAATCCACCTGCTTGGCCAAAGGACTGTGGATTCCTCAAAGCTATCTTAGCCATCTTCCAGTGTCCCAAAAACTCTATGAGTAATCATTGTTGAATTCAATCATACAACTGTCATCTCTAACTAGAAGACCTTCTCCCCACAGACCAAAGAATGAAATTGACATCTTTCTTGAACTAGAGCTTTTCTTATTATTGTCTGTTAACATATGCATTTTTTGGTTTGTTACCATAACCATTCATAAGCCATTACAGCGGAAGGAAATTTGCTTAGACTGAAGATGTTGTAATGAATTCTGATGAAGTACTCTTGCACTACCCATGTCCCCAGCTATCCTATGATGGTGTATTCTTATAATATTTTCTATATTTATATTTTTAGACATTCCCTCACAATATAACTATATCACCATGCTAAATCAAATTTGCAATGTAGAAGTTAGTGTAATATTTGAGCATTTTTTCCAACATACAAAGTTGCAGCATTTCCAGTGTGTTAAATATTATCAGTATATGAAAGCGTTATCTCATTAGGAAGCTGAAAGAATACAGTGTTGCCAACTTTATAATCAGTCAGTCAGTGAACATTCATCATGTGTTGTGTGCAGAATACTGAATTAGGCCATTGCAGCATAATGAAGGAAGTAGAAGACTTTCTGCATCAAATGATTTTATAATTTAATTGAAATTATCTAAACTTGCAGCTTATTAAGTATCAAATATATATTTAAATTATACAAATTGAATTGGTCAATATCAAAGGAACAGAGTAAAAGAGGTTTTATCAGTTAATCAGAGATAAACTCTAAAGGAAACAGCATTAGTACTGAAATCATAACTTCTGTTAAGTACCTACTATGTACATTCCCCTGAGCATTATGCAAGTAGTATTTCCTTTAATCTTCACAAATATTCTTTATCAGAGTATTGTTTTGTCCCAAATTTAAAGATGAAAAAATCAAGAACTACAAAGGTTATATAGTATTATCAACCATCACCAGCTAATGAAATTCTAGACCGACGTATGTGTCTCTATGTTTATAGCTGCACAATTTACAATAGCCAAACTATGGAAGCAGCCAAGATGTCCAACCACAGATGAATGGATTACAAAACTATAGGATATGTACACAATGGAATTTTACTCAGCTATAAAGAAGAACAAAATCATGTTATTTGCAGGGAAATGGATGCAACTGGAAAACATTATGTTAAGTGAGATTAGCCAGTCACAAAGAGTAAAGAAGCATATGTTCTCCCTAATATGCGGATGCTAGGGAGAAGATGGGGCATAAGAGGGTTTCCAGATAAAAAAGGAGAGACCCTCGAAAGCAAAGAAGTTGATTTAACCAAAGGGGTTGGACTAGGACGGGGGGTGGGGGCGGAGGGGCACACTAATGTATATCAAGGTTACTCACCAAACTGAACCTGAGAGGGAGGGAGGGCGAGGGAACAGGGTGGGAATTTGGAGAAGGGGTCATGAGAATTGTGAGCACATATATTGTTATCAATTTGTACCTAACAAAGATGTATGCTTACAATGTATGAATAAAAATAAAAATTAAAAAAAAAAAAGATCTAGGCTCAAGTCAGTTTGACACCAAAGCTGATATGCTAGTCATTATATATACTGTGCTCCAAGAAACTGCACGAACGGGGATGTTTGCTTTGGGGGTTGGTCCAGAGGAAGGTGAATAGATTTCCAGGGAACATAGCACAATCATGAAGGTAAGGAATCATGTGGAAGAATGGAGGTAGACAGATTTTTATTTTCTGTTTATTTGAACTAATTTTAGACTTACAGACTACTTGCAAAAATAGTTCATCAATATTCCTCAACGTCCTTCTACTAATATTGACATCATATGAAACCACATTGTAATGATCAAGAATGAGAAATTAACCTTGGCGCATATTACTAACTAAACTTCAGATCTTACCCAAAATTCCAGTTTTCTTGCCAATACTCTTGTTCTGTTCCAGGACCCTATCCAGGATGCCATGTTGCACTTAGCTGCTGTTTCTCCTTGATCTCTACTAGCCCATCATAGTTCTTTAGTTTTTCTTTGTTTTTTATGACCTTGACACTTTTGAAGAATATTGATCAGTCATTTTGTAGAATGTCTTCCAGTTTTCATCCTTCAATATTTTCCTATGATTGGGGGAAGGTTATTTATTTTTGTCAAGAGTACCACACAAATGATATTTGTGTCCCTCTCAGTGGATAACAACTCAGGGCTCATTATGTCGATATGTCTATGACTGGCACCTGCCAGGTTTCTCCACAGTAAAATTAACATCTGTTCCCTTTTAAGGTATTTGGAGGGAGATATTTTAAGACTCTGTAAATCCTGTTTCTCCTTAAATAATACCCCCCCCCCAGTTTCAGCATCCTTTGGTGGGTCTAGTCTACAACATATATCACTGCAATGTTTGCCTGATGGTGATTCTCTATTTCTCTTTTTTATTCTACATTTATTAATTGAAATATTACCATTAGAAAGAACAACCTCTTCTCCTGCATTAACATATTTGATTATTTATGTAGAAAGCAAGTGTCACAGATATTTATTCCATGGGTTACATCCCACAATTATTTATTTTGTCCTTGAAACTTTTTCAGGTTTGGCCACTGGGAGCGCCTTCATATTGGATCTTGTGTTCTTTTGACAATCTTCCCTTTTAAAGCATTTTCTTGCCTTCTGATACAACAAGATATTCCAGGTTTACTTTGTGTATTTCTTTTCCTAGCATTGAAATCAAGCACATTTCCAAGAATATTGAGTTGTTTTTATTGAAGAATAGTGACTAGAAATCAAGATTTTGGTGTGAGGTATGCTCAGTCCAGCTTTTTCTTGCCATTCTCCGACCTTTGGGTGGAGTGGGAGTGAGAAAGGTGGAAGGGACTTCAGAGAATTTCACTCGCCAATCTCAGGAGTTAGAATCTGTAATCTTTGGTATTAGAAAGAAGTCTTATAAAGCTAAGCAGGTAAGTGGGCAATGGAATTGTATCATAGGAAGATGATGCTCATTCAGAGCACAGGATTCCACAGGTGGATGGAAAAAATTCTGCCTGATTAGAAATAACTATTTCAGGCTATCTATACACAGAATGAGCGAGTACCAGAATAAAGGTGTCAGAGGAGGAAAAAAAAGAGAGAGAAACAGAAAAATTAGAGAAAAATAATTGGTTAGAGATAGTGACAGACATGACAGAGGGTGGGGGAGGTGTGAAATTATTCTGTTTGTTATCTTAGAGAGCAGAATACATGGAGATGCCACTGGAAATATCAGGAATGATTGACTGTGTCAAGGAAGCAGAGAATTCAGTTTTGACATATTTAGTTTAAGAATTATTGAGACATGTTAATAGAAATACCTCCAGTAAGAGAATGGGAGGCATTCTGCCAAAGATAGGTACTGTGTTTTTGAATTCCTAATATCTATCTTTGTACCTCACTTACAGTGGGTATTCAGAATAATTATAGCTAACACTTTAAGTGTTTACCTTGTGTCAGCCTTACGTCAAGCATTTTTATACACATGTCCTTATTCAATAATCACAATAATCCTATTTATATTTTTCCATATTTTGGATGGAGAAAATTAGACAGAAAAAGACTAAGGAATTTGATGAATGAGACACAGCCAGTAAGTTAGAAATCAAAGTTGGACTCACATTCAGTGTACCTAATCTTAATCAATAGCCTATTTTGAGAACAAGGTAGAAAGATAGAATGATCAGATCTAGAATATGCCTTACAGAAATCAATTTGAGACTCATCTGTAAATTAATTCACTAAAAGAGTAAGGCTAAAAACTAAGAACACCAAAACTGGGGTAATATCTGTAATAAAATAGACTTTAAATAACATATTAAAAAGTCAAATATGATGAAAGAAAATAAATCAGAGAATGAAACAGAAAAAATTGTTGACATTTCAAAATGAAGAAAAAAAACAAACAAAATACAGTGGTAGATGTGGTGTGCATGTATGACACTATTCCTCTGAAGTATTTTATGATGTGAGACTACAATGCCCCAATTTAGAAAAAATTTTTCAGACAAAAAAATGCAATGGTAGGAAATTTTCACCCCAGTAATAATAAGTAAACTCACTGTAGATCAGCATTCCTATTAAAGATAATTACAAAATCTAGAATATGTTCTAGAATATTTGTTTGAAGGCATGAGAATGCTTACCAGGCTGGCCCCTACAGCTCTCAGATCTCAGCCTACCCCAGCTCCAGACCAGTCTCTGTGGAATCAGGATCCACTCCAGCACTTGCAGACTTAAATTCCAAGCCTCTTTCTGAAGAATATCCTTTAAGGACAGACATAGACTGAAAAGTCTATGGTATAAAAAGTCAAGGTATAAAAAAGATAGTCTATGCAAATGGAAAGCAAAAGAGAACTGGGATAACTGTAATTAGATAAAACAAGCTTTAAATCAAAACTGTCACACAGAAAAAAAGAAAGTCCCTGTAATAAAGTACCAATTAATTATTAACTACTATTAATAATTAATTTTATAATATTAATGATGTGTCAATTTATAATGAAAATATAACAATTAAAAGTGTATATACATCCAATACTGGAACACCTAAATATTCAAACAACATATTAACAAAAGAGTAGGGAAAATAAAGAGCAATAAAATAATCATAGGGAATTTTGGTGCCCTACTTTCAACAATGGATAGATCATCCAGACAAAAAACAAACAAGCAAATATCAGACTTAAACTATAACATAGACCAGACAGATAAAGCAGACTTATGCAAAACATCCCATCCAACAACAGCAGAATATACATTCATTCCAAGTGTAACTGGCACATTCTCCAGTAAATATCATATCACAAAATAATTTCTAAGAGATTTAAGAAGATTAAAATCATGTCAAGTATCTTTTTCAACCAAAATGGCATAAAGATAGCAATCAATATTGGGAAAAAAATTAGAAAATTCACTAATATGTGGACATTTTACAGCACATCCCTCAATAAATAATGAGTTGAAGAAAGGTTGAAAATAAAATAAAAATTTTTGAGACAAATGAAAATGAAAACACAACATATCAAAAATTATGGGATACAGCAAAAGCATTTCTAAAAGGGCAGTTTATAGTGATAAACATCTATTCTAAGAAAGTAAAGATTTTAAATAAACTATCTAATTTTATATTCAGAACCTGATGCTTTCACTAATGAATTCTACAAAACATTTAAGGAGTTAATGCCATATTTCAAACCTTCTCAAAGTTTGAAGAGGAAGAGATACTTCCAAACTCATTAACAAGGTCAGCATGACCAGATACTAAAGCCAGAGAAGGATATTACAAAGAAAAAAAATTTACAAGCTACTATCTCTGATGAAGATAGATACAAACTTTCTCAACAAAATATTATCAAATCAAATTTAATAGCATATTACTAGGCTTATACAACATGACCATGGAAGACTCATCCCTGAGCTGCAAGGATGGCTCAAAATATGTAAATTAATAAATATGATACATTACAGAAGAAGAATAAAGTATAAAAACCATATGATCATCCTAATAGATTGAGAAAAAGCATTTGACAAAATTTAACATATGTGCATGGAAAAAATTTTCAATAAATAAAGCATGGAAAGAATGGGCCTAAGTACAATAAAAGCTATATAGGACATCCACAATGTTGGAAAGCTGAAATCTTTCTTCTAAGATCAGGAACAGAATGATGCCCATCCTTACCACTTCTATTCAGTACAGTACTACTGGCATCCCTAGCCAAAGCAATTAGGCAAGATAAAAAGATAAAAGTCATGCAAATCAGAAAGGCAAAAGTAAAATTTACTCTGCAGATGACATGCTTTTCTGTATAAAAGACCATAAAATTTCATTAAAACAATGTTAGAACTAATAACAGCAAAATTGGAAGATACAAAGGTCAGTACAGGATCAGTTGTATTCATATACACTAACAAGAAACTACCCAGAAAAGAAAGTAGGAAAGCAATCCAATTTTAAATAGCATTTTAAAACTATCTTAGGAATAAATTTAACCATGAAGGTGAAAGATTTCTACATTGAAAACCATTGATGAAAGAAATTGAAGACAAATAAATGAAAAGATGTTCCATGTTCGTGGATTGAAAGAATTAATGCATCCATAAACCCATAATTAAAGGAATCCCTATCAACATTACAATGGTATTTTTCACAGAAGTAGAGGGGGGAAAGTCCTAAAATTCATATGGAACCACAAGAGACCTTTGAATATCTAAAGCAATTTGGGGCAACAACAAAGCTGGAGGAATTTCACTATCTAATTTGAAAATATCCCCAAAATGCTGCAGTTTAGAAATAGAAAGGTATGTATCAACATAAAACCAGACATATATACCAACTGAACAGAGAACACAAAAATAAATCCTTACATTCATACTCAATTGATCTTCAACAAAAGAGCCAAGAAGACACAGTTGATAAAGGATTTTGTCTTCAATAGATGGTGTGAGTAAAACTGAACACTCATGCAAAGAAATGAAAATGGGCCTTTATCTTATGCCATATACAAAAATCAACTCAAAATGGATCAAAAGTTAAGACTAAAACTATAAAAGTAATAGAATAAAACATAGAGGGGTGAGATTCTTGACATTATTCTAAGTAATAAGTTTTTTGGGACATGATACAAAACATAGGCAACAAGAGCAAAAATAAATTATTGGGACTGCAACAAACAAAAAGCTTCCACTCAGTAAAGGAAACAATAAACAGAGCAAGGAGACAATATTTTAAACTGTTTATCTGGTAAGGGATTTATATCCAAAATATAAAAAACTCACAACAAAACTGCAAGAAAACAATCCAATCTAAAACATGGGCAAAAGACCGAAAGAATAGCTCTTCTCAAAAGAATACTCATAACTAGACAATAGATATATGAAAAACAAATAATATACTGATATTAAATATCTTATAGACTGATATTAAGTGGTGTCATATTTAATACTTAGATATTAATTTGTGAATATTAAAATTATATTTAATATCAGTATATAAAATACTTAGTATCAGTAATCATATGGGAAATGACAATGAGAATGTATATGATCAAGAGACTGGTGAGGATGTGGAGAAACAGCACACAGTTGGTAGAAATGTGAAGTAGTTTAGCCATTATAGAAAACAGTATGTATAACCTTCATAAAAATAAAAATAGAACTATCCTACAGTCTAACAATCCCACTTCTGAATACACAAATAAATAAAGGAAATTAAATATATATTGTGACAAAATATCTGCATCCCTATGTTCACTGTAGCATTATTTAAATAGCCAAGACATGTAAAAAACCCAAGTGTCTATCAATGAATGAATGGATACAGAAAATGTGATCTACAGCTACATTTCTTTTCTTTTTTTTTTTAAGAGGAAAGCTGTGTGTTGGCTTATGCCTGTAATCATAGTACTTGGGAGGTAGAGACAGGAAGATCTCAAGTTCAAGACCAGCCTCAGCAACTTAGCAAGACCCTCAGCAACCTAGAAAGACCCTATTTCAAAACAAAAAGTAAAATAGGGCTGTGGGTATAGCTAAGAGGTAGAAAGCCCCTGGATTCAATCTCTAGTACCCTAGTACCAAAAAAAAAGAAAATGCAGGGTAGGGGGAACCTTATTACTGTGACAACATAGTTGAATCTGGAAGACATTATATTGCTTGAAAGAAGCCAGGCTCAGCAAGACAAATGCAAGTTCTCATTTAAATGTAGAATCTAAAAATGTTGAACTTAGAGAAGCAGAGAATAAAACAGTGGTTGCCAGAAGTAGGGGTTGAGGGAAATGGGGAGATATTGGCCATAGGCTGCAGTCTCAAGATGAATGAGTTCTGGAGATCTAATAAACAGACAGCATGGTGATAAAGTTAATAGTACTATACTGTATACTTACAATTTGCAAAGAGAGTAGAACTTAAATGATCTTAACACACACACACACACTCAGCAACTATATGAGGTAGTATGATAGTCTGTGATAATCATTTTACATTGTGTATGTTTCTTAAAACATTGTGTTGTACACCTTGAATGTATGTGACTTCACTTCCTCATTATGTCTTAATAAATCTGGGGGTGGGGAAAAAACTTTTCAGGGGGAAAAACTTTTCAAGGAAAAAAAGGAACAAAAGTAAGATAGTAGCTGAATTTTCAATACAATTATATGAAACAGAAGACAATGGGATGATATTTTTCAGTTTCTAGGGAAAAATACCAACCTAGATTTTTATATTTCATAATCGTTCAAAAGGAAAGAAAAAATAAGTAGCTCTCAGACCAAAATAGAGATTTCATCACCCTAAGATCTAGAGGATATGCTGCAAAACCTTCTTTAGGCTGAGGTAAAATGATTCTTGATAGAAGCACTGAGATGCTGAAAAAAATGAAGTTCGAGAAACATATAGGCCATTTTAAACAAATAAACATTGACTGTACACAGTAATACTAATGATATCTTGTGATTCTTAATGTATCTGATTAAATATACAATAACAAAAGCATAAAATACAGAAGTAAGATTGAATTAAAATGTTCTAAGGTGCTTACATTACTCAGGTAGTGACAGAAATCATTTTAATTGGAATTTAATATGTCAAAAATGCCTGCAGCAATGTCCTAGAGTGACCCCTGAAAGGAAAGTAAAAGAATATTATAACTGCCACTTTAAGAGAAAGGAAAGAACAGGGCACCTAGAACAGGAGGAATAAATGGAAGACACAAGATAATAGGCTTTAATCTGAACAGAACAATAATTGCAATAAATGTAAATATACTGAACACTCTAATTTGTAAA
Source organism: Graphiurus murinus (assembly GCA_004027655.1). Classification (NCBI taxonomy): domain Eukaryota; kingdom Metazoa; phylum Chordata; class Mammalia; order Rodentia; family Gliridae; genus Graphiurus; species Graphiurus murinus. The sequence continues at coordinate 55,760 of PVLC010002119.1, read as the reverse complement.
AGAAATGTCACCAGATACTACTTTTAAAAGCTACTTAATGGGATGTGATTTAAATATGAGGAAAGAGAAAAGTTGAAAGTAAAATGATGGAAAATATATGCAATGCTAAATGGATCAAGACAAAGTTGATATAGTTATATTAATATCAGAAATAGGAGATAGAAAGTCAGGGAACAGCCAGGCGTGGTAGTGTATGCCTGTAATTCCAGTACTTATAAGGCTGGGACAGGAGGATTTCAGGTTCAAGACCAGCCTCTGCAATTTAGCAAGAGTTTCAGCAACATAGGGAGACCCTGATTCAAAAATAAAATAAAATAAAAAAGGACTGGAGGTAGAATGCCCCAAGGTTCAATCATCAGTGTAATTTTTTTTTAAAGAAGAAAGACAGGGATCATATCTAGAGATAAAACAGGGACCTTTAATAGTATAATATAGTCTATAAACAAGAAGTTAAATATAAACTACATGCATGTGCCTAAATAGCTCCAAAATAAATAGAGTATACTTGGCAGAAATAAAGTGAGAGAAAAAGAATGGTAGATGATGAAGACTTCAAACTCCTTCTGTAACTAATACAATAAGTAAACCAAACCAAAACAAAATAAAAGCACAATAAGAATATAATGGGTATAAACAGAATGATTAATATATCTAGTCTAGCTGCATTAGATGACTATATTTTTTAAAAAATAGATACTTACTAAAATTAACAAGATGCTGAGCTATAAAACAAGTCTTAATAAATTTTGAAAGATTGATATCAGAGCCTATTCTATACCCAGAATAGAATAACGTCAAAATCAACACCTAAAAGACAAGTAGAAATCTACAAATACTGGAATTAACCAATATATTGTAAAAATCCATACATACGGCAAAAATAAACAAATGAAACCTATTTCGAACCAAAGTAGTATCATGAAATTAGTAATTTCTGGGATGCAGCTAAAAGCTGCTTAGAAATAAATTTATAGCTATAAACACATATAGTAGGAAAGAAGAGAGACTGAAAATCAGGTCTTTCCGTATTCAGAAAAAGAGTGAATTAAAACTAAAGAAGTAAATGAATGGAACTAATGAAGAGGAAGAAATATAAAATATATTTTAAAAGACAAAAGTAATTTTCAGGGGACTAAATAAGGCTCCAAATAAAGGTAGTATCAATAATAGAAAGCACATATTACCAATATCAGAAATAAAAGGGAACTTACAGCTACAAATCATATATGTATTTAGAAAGATTAGGAGATTTACACCAATAAGAGACAGTTTAAAAGAAATGCATAAATCCCTTGAAAAACAAATAACTAAATCTCACCAAGAAGAAATGAAAAATCTGAATTACCCTGTATCTGCCAGAGAATTTGTGCATTAGACATCTTCCTGTAGGAAAATAAGTACACACAGAAGATTTCACTGGTGAATTTTCCTATTTAGAGTAAAAATAATGCAAATCTTACCCAAAGCCTTCCCACTCCCCTCCCCCACAAAAAAGTTAGAAACTCACTTTGAGGTTGGTATAACTTTAATATAAAATTGGATCTATATATTACAAAGAATCTTATGAATGCTGATGCATATATCTTAAAGAAAATTAATAGCCACTGAATCAAGACCACATTGGGATTGTTTCAAGAATGTAACATTAACTCAGTATTTGAAATTAATCAATGTAATTCACCATGTTCACAGAATAAAGGATAAAGTTATATGATTACCCTAATAAAAGCAGAAGAATGACTGAAAAAGTTAATGACTTATGACAAAACTCTTAGCACCTTGGAAGGAATACAGGGTGTTAATCTGGTAACATAATGTCTAAAAATCTTGCTGTAGATACTGTGTGTGTGTGTGTGTGTGTGTGTGTTAGTTACTGGTAATTGAATCCAAGGTCATTCTACCCAAGCCACACCCCCAGCCCCATTTTATTTTATTCTTTACTTTGAAACAGGGTCTCATTAAGTTGCTGAGGCTGGCTGAGAATCTGGAATCCTCCTGTCTCAGCATCCCAAATACTAGGATTACATACATGCACCACCATACTGAACCCAGATAACTGTTTGATTGTGAGCTACTGAAGATTTCCATTTGAGATTAGTGGGCAATGAAGCCCCCCAGTATATTTCTATTCAACGTTGCATTGGAGATACCAGTCAGTTGTGTTAATTATGGAAAAGAAGAAGTAAAGTTGTAATTATTTACAGAAGCCATATTTGGCTATGTATAAAAAATCCAAAAGTATCATTTGAGAAAGTGATTATTTAGCATAGTCATTAATTCAGGTCAACATATAAAACATATAAAATCAATTATATTTAACTACCAGCAAAGCAAGTAAAAAACTAAAGATAAATGTAACAAATATGTGTAATATTTATACACATAGAACTATAAAACATTATGAAATATTATAGGAGACCTAAATAAATGGAAGAGTATATAAGGTTCGTGAACTATGAACTAGAAGACTCAGTCTCTTTTTTTCTTTGCTTTGCTTTTTTTCCAGTACTGGAGATTGAACCCAGGGGTGTTCTACCTCAGAGCTACACTCCCAGCTCTTTTTATGTTTTGTTTTAAAGAAAGATCATGCTAGGTTGCTGACAGTCTTGCTAAGTTGCTGAAGCTGGCCTTGAATCTGCAATCCTCCTGTCTCAGCCTCCCAAGTATTGGAATTACAGATGTGTGCCACCACACCTAGCTAGGACTCTATATATGTCAATTCTCTTCAAATTGATCTCTGTATGCAATGCTATCACAGTCAAAATCCCAGGATAGTGTTTTGTGTGTGTATATGCAAATTGTCAAATTTGACATGGAAATTCAAAAGGTTATTTTGAAAAGCTTTTAATGAGTTGATTTTTAAGAAGAAATGATGCAGTCTATTAGAAATAGAGTGAACAATACTTGCCTAATTTGGATGCTTATTTGCAGAGAAAATATTATAAGTTAGCACCATGCACCTGTTTTTTTCTTTTTATTGTCTCCACTGCAGCCACCTTTGGCAGCATCATCATTTTTCAAATGCAGGACTTAATTCATTTTTTAATTAGTGTCTCTAATTCCATCCTTGCCCATTCTGTCTAATCTTAAAACTGCAACTTGAACAGCCCCTGCACTGTTTCTTGAATATGTCAAAAACATTTGTAGCCAGGGGCCTTTGTACCCACAAGTCCCTCCCTTGGAAACTCCTTCTCCATGTGTCTGCATTTTTTCCTCCCTCTCTTCTTCTAGGTATTTATTCAAATCACTTTCTCTGTTAGGCCATAATTGCCTACGCCATTTTTCTGGCACTGGGGATTGGACCCAGGAGCATTTTTCCTTCAAGCTATTGCCCCAGCCCTATTTTCTTAATTTCTATTTTGAAACAGGGTCTCGCTAAGCTGCTGAAGCTGGCTTCAAACATATGATCCTCCTGTCTCAGTCTCCCAAGTACTGATATTACAGGCATGCGCCACCATGCCCAGTTTGCCTACCCTATATGAAATAACCACTCTAACACTACTCAGCATTCTCTCACTTCTTCCTTGTTTGTTCTCTATAGCAACCATCACCGTCAAATAAACTAGGCATTCTACTTATTTATCTGCATCTTCTGGCTAAGATATAAGCTTTGGGAGCAAAGATGCATAACATATTTGTTCGCTGTTCGGTGCCTATAATAGTGTCTGGCATGTGGTTAGCCCTCAGTAAATATTTGTGAAATGAACTAAATAAATGAGTACATTAATTACTTGAATGGCACTTTATAGTTTCAAGATGATTTTCATAGGAAAAAGCCATTGTAATATCTCATCCAGATTTTATTTTATTTTCATCTTGTTGTTTGATATTTGTCTCACTGGAGTCTACACTTAGACCTTCAGGGGCCCATAAAGACCACATTTCACAGTCTGGATGGAATGTTCCATGACACGCGGGTGTGAAGAACGAAAGAGCATAATTCTGCCTGCCATGAGAGTGGAGCATTTTAAAGTTGGCTTCAATATTTTTTAGTACATTCATAAAATGTTTAATGAAAGTGTGATAAAAAAGAAGAGTGGTTTTATTAAAAGAAAAATAAAAAGTTCTTCTTGTGTTGTTTCAAGGGATCATCTTTTGGTGTAATACTCAAAATGAACTGAAGCGAGAGGCCAAAAATATGCTCAAAAGTAACCGATTTGGTGTGTTATTTATAATCTATAATGGAACATGTTCCCAAGAAAGTAGGTTATTTCTTTATGCACATATAAATTTGAAATTAATACAATAAAAAGTTGAGCATTTTTGGCTGAGGAGGGCAGTAAGGTTAGATGTCAAATTCATAATAAAAACATTGCTATAGCCAGATCAGAAAGTTACTCTCTGATCTTTTTAGGGTTTTTCAATAAGATTTTCTGATAACTCTTTTTGCTTCCTTTTCACTATTTTATAGCCTCACTCTTAAAAGACTCATTTTCTGTCAAGAGTTATCACTTTGGCAAAAAAGAAAACCTCTCCATATTTCAACAATAATTGGGTTTGTTAAGGTTTTAGCCTTAAAAGAAGATAAATAAGAGAGCCGTTTGGAGAAAAAAATACTAATCTTGTGTTCTTTCACTATTTATAGAGTTTCTATGAGTAATTTGGCATACCACTTTGCAAAACTGTATGTCTTGAATTAATATTCACTGCAAAATGATTATAACTTTTGAATAAAACTGGTAAGACATGTCAATTTCTAGCAGCTATTGTCCTTTAACTTCTCTTTACCTGCAAAAGAAAGACTTTATATTATCCTTAAGAAAGAGAAAATATTATGGAGCTTCCAACACCCTGAATAAATTTCCTTTATGGTATAATGCCTTAAGGTCTGATATTAGCACATAGAATATAAAATGGTATACATACATTTTAGATGGAGAGAATGAGAAGGAGAGAAGGGAATTTCCCAGGGATACACAGAAATAGATGTCAGCAGAGACAAAAACTGAACCCAAACCAGGTGTAGTGGTACACATCTGTAATCCCAGTATTTGGGAGGCTGAGTCAGGAGGATCACAGGTTCAAGGATTCTCTTGGCAACTTGGCAAGACTCTCAGCAATCTAGCAAGACCCTGTCTCAAAAACAAAAAATAAAATTGATGGGTATGTAGATAGAAGGTAGAATGCCTGTAGGTATAATCACCATTAAAACACGTACACGCACACGCACACACACATGCACACGCACACGCACACCCACACACATACACAATTTGAATCTAGAGCCTATACTTTAAATCATTATTCTCCAACACCCATCAGTTTATTTTAACTTGACCCCAGCCTTAGGACAACATCATTTGAATCTGGGATTGAATAAGGTGAGAAAGAGAGAGAGAGAGAAATGACAGAGAGAGAGAGAGAGAGAGAGAGAGAGAGAGAGAGAGAGAGAGAAATTAAATGATTCTTGCATGTGATAACCATTAACTGAGGCCCCAGAAGGTGAAGTAGAACAATTATATGGTGGCCCTCTTCTTGGACTGACTCACTGACTCTTCTTTGCCTGGCTTCCCTCAAGTAGAAAAAGGATGGGTAATATATTGAACATGGAAATTGATACAAAAATAAACTGATTACTGGAAATAATTTCCTCTGAATAACTCCCAGAATCTACTGCTTTCTTATCAAAATAAACCCAAACTGTGTACTTGGTAGAACAAATAATAAATATTATCTATTGAATACCTACTCTGCAAAAGGAACTACGACCCACCCATTCTTTAGATAATTTTATCTATTCATCATAGTAATGCTTTAAAGAAAAAATACTATTATTTTCCTTATTTTATATCGAAGGAAACTGATGTTAGAAAGACCAGCGAATTTGCCAATGATCATGCACGCAGTTGACAAGTAGTGAGACAAGAAAAAAATTTGCTCTATGCATCTCATTGACTGAATCAGAGCAGGAAATTTGCATCACAGAATGCTATAGTTGAGTCCTTTGGATTATGATTGCCTGGTTCCTTCTCTGCATGGCTGAAAAACCTGAGACCAGAACCATGAAGAGCTTTGCCAAGGTCCCCAACCTATCAATGGCAGGGCCCGAGTTAGAACTCTACTTTCCTATTAGTTTGCAGCTATATCTTTCTACTATTCTGTGCTCCCTCTTGCTAGGGATTCAAAAGTTACCACAGAATCCACTGGACATAAATTGTGAAAACTTGCAAGATGTATATTTTCCAAAGTTAATTTGAAGGGACTGAGAGAGGGAAGTCAGTGGGGTTGGGGGAAGCTTGGAGGTGGGTCAAGAGTTGAGTATGGAGAGAAAGATCCTAAAAAGTTTTTTAACTGGCCCCTAGTGAACACTGGAGTACTTTGTTCAAAAGAACTTAACTAAAAATAAGCTGAGAAAGTGCCCCTATAGGAAAAAACATCTCATGATCTCGTGTGAAAGTACAATTTCAATAAGACAAACGAATCCAAGTTTAGACTGTGATTCATTTTACAAATAAAGTTACGCCCCCAGATCATGCATGCCTCCAATTGCAGCCTTTTGCCATGTTCATCATCACTCTCATGGGACACGTGTTTATTAAATTATAGCCCATGCCTTGGTCTGTGGTGTGGCTTGTTTATCTTGTAGATCTGAAATAACATAATTACTGAAAGCAAATTTGAATGACATATTATTAAAATTCCCTTTTTTTTCCTTTCCACCCACAGAAAGTGTTCTCATTTTCTAAGTTTAAAATATTTATCTCTTTAAATTTTGATACAGTATCTTTGATACCTACACAATAACATTAAAAGTTGTGTATGTAATTATACTGTCAAATGGTTCTCTCTTCCCTCTTAATCTTCCTCTGGCATACTCGGCTTCGACAGAGTGGTGCTGCCAGACTCTAATAAATCATCCCGGCAGGCCTTGACTGTTGTGCCATACAAGGGAAATTTAGCAAGATACATACATACATATATATTTTTAAGCAAATGCATGTAGACACTGTATAGCACACGTGACTGCATATTGTTGGTACTAGAACTTAATTGCCCAGCTTTTGAAGTGAAGAACTACCCTGGTAGTCAGGGTAGCAATCTATTTCACACAAGGAGGTAGTACTCTCTCTATACATATATTAGTTGATTTGACTGCTCTATGATAAGTCAACACACAATTATGTTGACACAACAGCATCACCTTCCATTATGTGCTAGGCATTTTATCTTCAAAGCTCACAACCTCTCTGCAAAGTAAATTGCATCAACCTTTTTCATTAGATGAAAAAAACTGTTGGACTCAGAGAGTTTAAACAGTTGAAGGAGGTCAAATAGTAAGTGGCAGAGATTCAGGCCTAATTAACATGAGTTGGAAAGCACTTTTGGAAAGGTTGATTTAAATAATTTGTGCAATGCCAACTCTGAGATTCTGTGGTTTTAAAGAGCATGGTCATATTTTGCTAGAAGGCACAACCTCTTTCCTTCAATCCAGGCTACCTTCTGGCATTGCTTAAAGAAAGGAAACTAACATTTATTGAGCACTTATCTCCTGCCAAATTCCATGTTGACTCTTTACACATATTGCTTCATGTACCTTTTAAAAACGCTTTGGAACCTCTCTGACTGCCCAGCTGCCTCCTACTATAGCCAAAAGTCAAGATTGGTAGGCAATCAGAAGATGGCAAGTACCAGCATAGCCTAGATCTTAAATCCTTTCTGTATATCAGTGTCTTCCTCTGTAAAATGGGATGAAAATACAGTTCCTACCTATCTCTGTTGTCAGTTAGAATGAACATGCCAAGAAAGAAAATATTACAAGAGAATAAAATTTTATGCATGAACAAGGATCCTGTCCAATGGGGTCAGATTATATAGTTGTAAAATATCACATTTGTGTGGTCAGTAAAAAGAAAGAAGGAAGGAAAAATGGGAAGGAAAGATAGAGTGAAAGATTTCCCTCAAGGGGAATAAATGTGTAGCCTCAGTACCTCTCAGTTCTCTGTGTTTCTCTAAGTATGAGCATGCAACAGATGGCTTATAAGGATAGATATAGAATCTTCTCCCTTCTGAATACTAGTTAGGCACAACCCTGCTTAACTTCCAATATCAGATGAGATGGGACATGTTCAGAATGGTGGGGGCCATGGAGAAGATGAATAACCTTTTAATAAGATGGCCTGTAAATGAAAGTCATCTCCTTCTTCAACAGAGAAACAGTCACTTGTTTTAATGCAGACCAAAAATTGACAGTAAAAGAAAATATATCCCTAAGGGCATTTTCAAGAATCATCTAGATTCTGCTTCTCAAAGAATCAATAGTGAAGCACCACTATTTTCCCAACACCCTTTAAACTAATAATTTTGTAAAATAAAATAAAAGTTTATTTCTAGAAAGTAACTGCTTATTTGAATGTCTTGTGATTCAAATATTCATCTCATTGCTGGCCAGAAATGAACTATTCAAAGATTCATACTAGATCATGAGCCATCCTTTTGGTAGCTACCATCTAAGTGACATGCAGTATTTAATGCCAGTGCCAATTCTAAAACCCCCAATTACTTTTTAAATAGAACCTTTCTCTCTGTGAATGAGGACTTTTGGACTTTTGATTGGTCTTTGATCTTCTCTTCTCTTCTCTTCTCTTCTCTTCTCTTCTCTTCTCTTCTCTTCTCTTCCCTTCTCTCTTCTCTCTTCTCTCTTCTCTCTTTCGTAGCCCTAGAACACGAAGCCCATAATCTCTTATTTCATCAACTCAGCCCCTCCTCCAACTTTTCCAGACTTCATCCTCACTACAGGGTCCTATGTTTTGGTAACTTCTGCCCTAAAACATCTGCAATTCTGGTATTTTATTTCCTCCCTCACTTACTGTGGCCTACCTTCCTAGGGTCTTTATGAGTAGTTGATATAGTTTCATTGCTATATTTAAGGTATTTATTTGAAAGAATGTCCTAAAATATAATCCCTGCTTTGAAATAGTTTATCATTATGCCATTGATTTTTATCAGACCTCATTACCCACCATTCCCTAGTCTGGTCAAACTCCCCACTCTTCCCTGAACACACTGTAATTACTCAGTTCTCTATTTTCTTATTCATGAAATTCAGTTACATTCTCGATGTCTTCCTCTCTCCTACCATCTCTCCAGGCCTTGCCCAACCTTAGTCTTCAGCATATACCTTCTGGAAGGAAGAGCTCTGCAGGGCCACATGAATCTGTCCTTCTCTGAAATGCTGTTGAAGTTGCAGCCATTATCTTTGACATAGCACTATGTCACCTGGTTCTCAAGTGGTTAGAATAGCATTTATATTTTCTTCTTGATTATATTACCAAATCTGCAGGTTCTTTTTCTACTCAATACTGGTAGAACTGAAAGGTTCTAAGAACAGGCAGGAAAATTTATTCAGTGGCCAATGAATGGAGAAGGGGAACTCATGCTCTAAAGCAGATCTGGTGTTTTTACTAGAACTGGCTGATAAAGGGATATGGCATGCATTCTGTCATCAGAACTATTCTCAGGAGGGGGAAAAGATTTCCAGGGATCAGGGTGCACCTATTCTTTTCTTTTATTTGGGAATGGTCTGATTTGTCATGGAACCATGGGTATGATTTTTACCACTATAATGAGATTACATTGAGGTCATCAAAAGTATCAACATGGTATCCAGACCCCGTCAAACCTTTCTGGAGCCCCCCTCAGGAGTCGGAATATGGGGTTGGCAGCTAAGAGCCTGTGGTCATTTCACATGTCTTTAACTTGTACAAGCAAGTAGCGTCTGTAAGGAAACAGATGAGGGAGGTGATTAGTAATTTGGGGGCTCAGGTTGGTTATCATTAGACTGTAGACTCAGTAGCATCCTCATTGTTCAGTATCATGATAATCAGTGTTCATCCAGCATCTATTATTCATTGCCCACTGAGAGCAAGTAAGAGCAAGGGTGGGTCCTTAACTCCAAGAAATACTAACATTAAGGCCCCTTGAGGAATTAACAACTCAGGGATTGCAATCATCCTTCTATTTAAATGTACTTTGTGGAACACATGTCTTGTCTCATGCACCATGACAAATAATGTGTCAGTAGTCAAATAACTTTCAAAACTTCTACATGCATCATATCCCTCTTTGAGAGTAATAAAATTAGCATATTAAAATTTTAAGAAGTCTTGCAGGTGGATAATTTAAGTTTGTTTAAACCAAAAGTTGTCCAAAGTATTTTTACCAGGAAACTAGTTAGCTAAAACTACCAATACTCATCAAAACTAGTGTTCTTCAAAATACTTGGAGAAGCATTAATTGGTTTAAAATTGCAAGATTAAAATGCTATAACTGTATTAGAGAGTTACTGTTGATTTTTTAAATACAATAATGTCATTTTTTTTTCTGAACAGGTTCTATTGTTTAGAAATGCAAACTGATGTATGTATGGGTGAAATGACAAGGTGTCTAGAATTTTCTTTAAAATACTTTAGGGGGAAAAAGGAAAGATTGAGATAGATTAAAAAACTGGCAAAATGTTAACTTATTGAACCTTGGTAATTAATACATAGAGGTTCACTAAATAGTCTATTCTGTGGATGTTTGAAAAGTTCTATTATAAGTGGATTTATCTTTAAATTCTATGATAGTTGAAATAAAGTCAGCCAAACTTTATTAACTTGTAATTCACTAGTTTAAATTCTATGATCATTAGGACAGTATATTAATTTGATCAAAATGAAATCTGTTTTGCTATACAATTTATCTTTAAAATTTACTCAAAGATAATGTAAACATGAGGTTCCCCCCAAATACAGTGGAGGATAATTTATAATCCCTCTGGGGGGTTCTGGACTTATATCAGTAACACCTTGGATGGAAGAAGTGATTAGGTGGGCTCAGTTTGTTGACAATTAGATTATGGACCCCTTTGTAGATCTACCCTCTGTAATCTGAAAACTTACAGTTTGAACTCTTTTTAGTAGAGTGGAAAGCTACTTGAGATTGTTTTTGAAAAGAGTTCCACTGTTTAAAAATACAAAAGTGTGAAAAGTATTGCTATATGTAATACCACTTAGCCCAGATGGAAGTGGTCTACTAGGCATAATTTGGTGAAGCCCTTCATGGTTTTAATTTACTCTGATTTTTAAATGGAAAATTTTAATTCCCAGGCCCCCTTTCCAATGCCTTCCCATAGAGGCCAGGAAATGCTGCATGTTGGGACTTTGCTGGGTTTGTGGTTTGTGGGTTGGCAGCTTGCCAGCAGCCAACCTTCTATATGGTCTGGTGTATATCACACCAGGATTCCACATAGTTTGCAGCGGGTAGAGAAAACTTGCATACCTCCAGATCTAATCCTCCACTCTGGATTAGCACGCAGAATAGCTGTATACTACTCTTCAAAATCCAGGACTCAGGTCATGGGGCTCATTCTAGTAGATATATTTACCTTTTTCTCCAAAGAATATTCTAGAAACCTATTCTTTTTTAAAACATATACTTTTATTGGTGCATTGTAATTATACATCATAGAGTGATAGGAACATACATGCACACAGTCCTTGGTGTATTTCTCTCTGGATCTCACCCTGCCCCCTCCTCTTCTTTTTTTTTTTTTTTTTTTTTTTTTTTTTTTTTTTTTTTTTTTTTTTTTTTTTTTTTTTTTGCAGTACTGGGGATTGAACTCGGGGGCATTCTACCTCCAAGCTATACCCCCAGCCCTATTTTTTATTCTTTATTTTGAAACCGAGTCTCACTAAGTTGCGGAGTGCCTCACTAGGTAGCTGAGGCTGGCCGTGAACCCGGATCCTCCGGTCTCAGCCTCCCGAATGCTGGGATTACAAGCGTGTGCCACCACGCCCGGCTCTGCTCCCTCCTCTTCTAAATACATATTACTGACGTTGAAATTGGTATTGATAACTTCAGATATATACATAATATTATTTGGACTGTGTCCTTCATCAAGTCTCCTTTTCCCCTTCCCCACTTCCCTAACAAAATCCCCTTCCACTATTCTACTGGTCTTTCTCCTCCTTTATCTGAAGTCCCTTTTGTTTCCCAATTTCTCCCTAGCTTCTGCAGATGAGAGAAAACATATGACCCTTCACTTTCTGAGACTAGCTAGTCTCACTTAGCATAATATTCTCTAGTTCCATCCATTTTCCTGCAAATGGCATAATTTTGCTCTTCTTTATGGCGGAGTAAAATTCCATTGTGTCTATGTATCTACTGAAGGTAAGGGAACACATCACATCTAGAATAACAGGATGGTTGAAAATTTCAGGAAATACATCTAAGTGGTCATCTTTATCAGGTGTGAAAATGGAGATAAGTAAAGACTATATTGCACCCTGAAGTCACATTACTTATTATGAGAGCTATTTCCTATCTGGCCTCAGAGTACCAGCTGTAGAGTCAGAGGAACTTAGGTTTACCCAAGCTGTGTTACTCCTTGACTTTGGTCAAGTGACTAGTCCCTGTAAATCTATTTCTCCATATCTCATAGAGTTATGAATAATATAATCCCTCCCACAGGGTAGCTGCAAATATGTTTTATGTGAGCTAAGTGTTTCCCCAGCATCACTGTAAACTGAGAAAAATGGGATAAGTACTTTGCATAAAGTCTGTCCTGATACAAAGTAGAAATTTGACATATTCTTGCTCTTGCTGATGCTATTCTTCTGGTGGCTGTGGTCACAGTGTGACTATTGTAAAGCTTTTGTACCTGTTTCCTATAGATCCTCCTAGTGAAGCATCCTGGGCAATCAGATTCCTCTTTGCCATGAAGATTAGCTTCCTAAAAGATCTTAATATAATATCCTTGGCACCAGGCACACCTGGAAACTAGGAAAACGAGTTCAGGTGAAGGTGGTGACCACTCTGAAGGACCTGTAAGTCTCAGGGTGCCCTCCACTGCTGTGATATTGCCTCATACAATCAATGAAAATTGGGGGACCCTACTGATACCACAATCCAGACCTGCATTTATTTAGCACTTAGCTTCGGTAGTGATTCCATGTTTAGAATAAAGAATAAAATCAATCTATTATAATATTTCTGACACAAATAACTTAAACTAATTAGGCTGGCACCACTTTCTAAAAGCCATGACTACTGGGGCATACTTCCAAATACTGTAGAGGGAGTGCTATTCATTGCCAGAAAATGGACACATCTTTCCAGGAATAAGATCTGAGATACAGAACTGATTACTGATTCCAAATCTTGACTTTTCTGGATCAGCTATTTCCTTCTTTTCTCCTTTCTCATTTCTGATGGTTTTTAAAGATAGACATCCCAGTGAGATTTCCCCTGTTGATAAATGAATTTACTAAACAGGTTCTCTCTTCTGCAAAAGAATATATATCTCTACAAGGAAGCTTCAGTGTGGCTTTGGCACATTTGAGGAATGAGGTAGCCTCAGGAAGCCAACTTTAAATACTGCAGAATGAAGCTTCTTAACAAAGACTCCCAAAGTACAGGCAAACAAATCAAAGAAAAATGTCAAATTCCAAATACCCTCCCAGCCCAGCAACACGTCAAAGAGCTGCAAGGAAGGGAAGAATAGCCCTTCAAATAGTATAGCCAGGGAGAGAAGAGAAAGAAAAGAAGATAGTATCTGATTTATAAATATTTATAAAACAATCATTAGGCTTGGCTACAGCATGCAGTTCTTGCCTGAGTTCACTGCTAGGAAACAATAATAAAAAGCATAGAATTATTCAAATAGAGGTGAGAGAAGATTTAATTTTGTATTTTAAAAATCTACTGGCACTCTTCGTAGGGCACAGTAAGGAAGTAAATGAGCAGCTCAGTGAAATCCTGTGCTTGGGGTGGGTGGAGGAAGCCAGCTCACATACAAGTTTCAGGGCCACAAATTGGCCTTCAGTCTCATCCGGTTGGACCCTGACTGTCGGCATCCCCTGTAAATTGATGCTTGGCTAATGTCCTCCTCACTTCTGTTCTGAGTAGTGGCTTCTTATGCCACCCCCTACTCCTTCCATTTGTGCAGTATGTGGCAGCTGCCCGGAATGGGTCGAATGGTTCTTCTTTAGAAGATCCAGTTTGGGTCCTCTTGTTTAGACCAAGATAATTTAGTAACATGCTTCTGAAAAGAACTTCTATGAGGAAGCATTCTTCTCACTTGTATTTGTTATGGGCCAGATTTCCACAAAATAGGGGAAGGGGTGGTCTATGTTAGAGCTTCCCAACCACTGGGCACTGGCATGCCAGTGCATGCTGAAGGTAATCTACAAGTGGGTCAGGAGGTGTGAGGGGGAATAATAAATCTTCATCATGCTAAAAGGGTCATCCTTCTTTAGACCCACCATTCAAAACAATGATTGAAACTATCTTAAGGCATGATTTTAATAACTTCCTCTAAGAACTTTCCAAATTCCTAATTGCGATTTGAACATTCGAGACCCTTTAGTGTCTCTCCTAGACAATTACCAACACTCATTTGTGCACAGATTTCTGAGCAGGATGATAAGTAAACTTGAGTTTCTTGTTACATTTTTGGAAAGTATTGTATGTGAATATTACATATACAAATTTAAAGTTATGCATCTTTGTATTTCCATGTAGTAGCTTTATAATACAAAAACTCATTGCAACAAGCTGTCTATACACATTCCAAACTCAGGACCCTCCCATTTATTCTAATGTGCAATATAAATAATATTACTTTCTATGTTCACAATGAAAAGAAATATAACATATATTACCTAATTCCAACCCTGCCCCCAGATCCATGGGGTGCTTCACATGCACTTAACTTTCTAAATGCCCACAGCAAATCTCTCTTGAAGGAAAGACTATTACTATCATGCTTAATTTACATGGGGAGAATTGATGCACAGAGGGGTTAAATAACTTGTCTAGGCCACACAGCCAGGAAGTAGTGGAGCTGGGATTTTAAACTCAGTGTATGATCACAACACAGGCCTGGTCTGTCTCTCAACCTGGTGGGAAAGCACTGGTCTTTAGCACCATTCTCAGCTCTAGTGACATCACCCTTAGTGGGGCAAAAACTGGCTCTTGGTGGGCCTAGAGATTCTTACTCTTTTTATGTGTAAAGCACAGATTATATTCAGTATGTAAGCAGATAATAGCTTATCATGGAAAGGGGTGATTAGGGAGCAAACATCCTTAGGAGAGCAATAATGAAAAAAGATTGGAAAGCATCAGTCTCTGAGATATGTCAAGAGACTGCTGCTGAAAGCCTTCCCCCAGGAGCAAGCCTCACAGCAAACACAGGAGCAGAGCGATGGACCAGCATCATTTCTCAATCAGACTGTCTAGGTGCCTGACCCTTTCCACATTAGAGAATCATTTCTTTGGATCATGGTAATACTGTCCACAGATGACCTCTTTCAAAACACAAATGCTGCTCTTATGACTAGTATATTAATCTCTTCATATGCATTAGTGAGAGTGAGCCTCACAAGATACCAAAAGAAGATTAGACCAAGTCATATTTCAGGAAGAGGAGAAAAAAGGTGAGGTGGAGTACAGAGGGCCTCTGGCTTCAGTGAAGACCTGAGAAGGCAATCCTAGAGCAAGTATTGATAGAGTGGGAATGTATGAGAAAATCTGACCCTAGAGGGCCTGAGAAACTGAGGCAAAGGAGGGCTAAACAAGACCTTTGACACCAAACCGAATTAAGTTTATGTCTTGGCTGTATCGCCTACCAGCTCTGCATCTGATGGCAGTTGACTTACACTCCCTGAGCTTTAAGTGCTTGGTCCTGTATATAGTGGGCTTTAGAGGATAAGGCACGAGGAGCAGTTGGACTGCAGCAGGCACTCAGTGTGTCCTAGCTGAGATGTTGGGCTTTCCCTCTCTTTATTTTCTAGGATATTTCATCATGCTCATGCAATCATCTCACAGTTTCATGGAGGGCTAGCATGTGCTTGGAGAAGCTACACCCTTTTGTCTCCAGGTCCAGTAAGAAGATGAGGAGAAAGGAAAGTGCAATTTTTTCTCACTCTACTCCTTCTCTCCCCCCAACACACACACACACACACATACACACACACACACACACACACACACACACACACACACACACACACAGTGCCTAATTGCAGTGGCACCACGTTTGGCTTCTCAGTGGTTCTCTAAACACATTACTTCACAGACACATCAAGGCAGCTGGCTGGCTTTCGAAAAGTAAATTTGCTTCTTCATTGTTGCAAATATTTCCAAAGGGAAATTAAAGGTGTAATTTTTCTGAATCAATCGAGTGATTGCCAAGACAGAGTACATGAAAAGCTTTTTCACAGCAAAGTATCAGCAATAAGAGAACTGACAATTCACCTCTTTCATCCTCAAATTCACTGGAGCTTTGATTCAGTCAAAACTAGGTTTCCCAGATTTTGACCCTACATTTTCAGTGGTATACTTTGGGGCAGGGGATGATGATGTGAGTTCTTTAGAAGATTGTATGTAAGGAAAAGCAAAAGTATATAAAGTATGTAGAGTACTTGGGAGTCTGAGACAGGAGGATTACAGGTTCCAGGCCAGCCTCAGCAACTTAGCAAGACACTCAATAACTTAGGACTCTGTTTCAAAATAAAAGGAAAATAATAAAAATAAAAAGGGTTGGAGTTGGAATGCCCCTGGTTCAATCCCCAATACCCCACCCCTGCACCAAAAAAAATATGTGGAAACTTAGAAGCCATATAGTTTTATTTGGGCCAAATTATTTCAGTACTAGTTCTATGTGACTATCTTTTTCAGTATGTTATTTTAGGTTTCAACACTGCTGTGGGGGATCATGACTTGCCCCTAACAGATAAGCAACTTCAAGTCCAGGAGCCAGGAAGCTTCCATTCTCCAGTAGTATGTGAACATCCTTCCCTCACTACTGAAAGGGCCTAGAAAGAATCTTTTGCCTCTGAGATCTTCAGGGAGAAATATCCAAGGCGACTTCCTGAGCACAGAACTTCACTCGGCCTTCTTTTCCTCTCCTTTATGTTCTGGGCTTGGCCACCATGATCCTAGTTTTCCTGCCTGCACTTGCTAGGATGAAAGTCAACTTTTACCAGTTTCCCATAAGCTTCTTTATTTCTAACCTATGACCCTAATTCCAAATTCTCTTAAATTGACTCAGACATTTTTCATGGCTCTGACATCCACCTATACCTGACTGGGCCAGCTCCTTTCCGTATGAGGACACTGGAGGGAGGGTACAATTAGAGACCCTCTAGCCCCTTCCATCTACTCACATCTTGGGGACAGGGCATGGCCAAAGAAGGACCAGAGTGGATAGTTAGAGCCAGGTGTGGAGGCGCACTCTTGTAATCCCAGTATTTGGAAGGCTGAGACAGAAAGATCACAGGTTCGTCAGCCTCAGCAATTTAATGAGGCTCTGCAACTTAGTGAGACCCTGTTTCAAAATAAAAGAATAAATAGTGCTGGGGGTGTAGCTCAGAGTTAGAATGCCCCTGGGTTCCATCCCCAGTACCACAATAAGTAAATGAATAAATAAATAAATAAATAAATGTTAGATAAAATTAAATAAAATTTAAAATTAAATTATTCAGTTTCATTCATTCATATATATATATATATATATATATATATATATATATATATATATACATATCTATCTATCTCTCTCTCAGAGGGAGAGAGAGAGAATACACTGGGGATTAAATCCAGGGGGCATTCTACCTCCAAGCTACACAGCCCTTTTTATTTTTATTTTGAAAGACGGTCTAAGTTTCTGAGGTTGACCTTGAACCTGTGATCCTCCTGTCTCAGCTTCTCAGGTACTGGGATTGCAGGTGTGTCTGCGCCACTACACCAGAAGAGTCATATTGATCATATTTCAACTGCTCAATAGTCATATGTGGCTAATGGACACTGGGCAGATATGGGACATATCCATCACCACAGAGTGTAGCATTGGGCAACCTTGCTTAAAGTAAGGCAGGCAGCTCTGGAGAGGGGCTCCTCTTTGCCTCATGTTGATATTATTCTTGGGAATCACGGTTGTCTTGGAACTAGATACTTTCTCCCAGTTAGACCCTTCTGTAAATGACCTCCAATCATCTCTGGACCAGGAATTAACATTTGAAATGCAGATTTTTTTTTCTTAGCAGTACCATTATTTATTATTATTGTTCTTTGATATAGTTGAAGATATTAGATTACATTTTTTTTTTTTTGCAGTACTGGGGATTGAACTCAGGGGCATTCTACCTCCGAGCTATACCCCCAGCCCTATTTTTTATTCTTTATTTTGAAACAGGGTCTCACCAAGCTGCGGAGGGCCTCACTAGGTAGCTGAGGCTGGCCGCGAACCCGGATCCTTCGGTCTCAGCCTCCCAAATGCTGGGATTACAAGTGTGCACCACCACGCCCGGCAGATTACATTTTTAAAACTTCCAGTGATGGGTGGCTAGAAAAAGTTCTTAATATTAAGCATGTTAAGCATTACTCTTTTAATACTAAACTCATGATATCCATAATATGAGGCTTTTTAAAAGCAAATATAAAAATTGAATTATCTTCCACATACACCAAATATATTTTGATAACTATTTTTAGAAATACTAATCATTAGTGGGGTTTTTGTTTTTTCTTTGTTTTTATACTTTACTTGGTAAATTATAGTCTTGCATCATAATGTGTATCTCACAATTCAAACCAAGTTCCTCCTCAGGTATGGAAAGAAGACATATTTTAGAAAGACATATCCTTTTTTTAAAAATGTAATTAAATTTTTATTTGGTAAAGTATACGTAACACAAAATTTACCATTTGTATACTTTTATTGGTGCATTAAAGTCTCATGTCATAATGTGTTTCATAGTGATAGTGACATAATTCAGTGGTATTTAGTACATCCCCAATGCTGGGTAACTATCAACACTACCAGAAGATTCCCATCCCAAACAGAAACTCTGCAATGTTAAGAATCCCGGTTCAGTCAGATCCTGGCAGCAGCTTCCGCAGCTCTTGTCTTCCCTGGCTCTCCTTGCTGTCTTCCTTTTGTTTCCGGAAATATGGCCTCTGGTGTGGCTGTCTCCGATGGCATCATCAAGGTGTCCAATGACATGAAGATGTGAAAATCATCCATGCCAAAGGAGGTGAAGAAGCGCAAGAAGGCCGTGTTCTTCTGCCTGAGTGAGGACAAGAACATCATCTTGGAGGAGGGGAAGGAGATCCTGGTAGGTGACATGGGCCAGACTGTGGACAATCCCTACACCACCTTTGTCAAGATGCTGCCAGACAAGGATTGCCACTACGTCCTCCATGATGCAACCTATGAGACCAAGGAAAGCAAGAAGGAGAACCTGGTATTTATCTTCTGGGCCCCTGAGAATGCACCCCTGAAGAGCAAAATGATCTATGCCACTTCCAAGGATGCCATCAAGAAGAAGCTGACAGGGATCAAGCATGAATTACAAGAAAACTGCTAGAGGAGGTCAAGGACCACTGCACCCTGGTAGAGAAGCTAGGGGGCAGTGCCGTCATGTCTCTGGAGGACAAGCCTCTGTGAGCCCCCTCCAACCCCCTGCCTGGAGCATCTGGCAGCCCTAGACCTGCCCCTGGGGGTTGCCAGCTGCCCCCTTCCTGCCAGACTGGAGGAACTGGGGGAATTCCAGCAGGGGGAGGGCGATCTCTTCACCCCAGTTGCCAAACAGCACCCCCCACCCCTGGCCCTCCCTTCTCCCCCCATTCATGATGGTCCTGGCCTTCCCAAACTGCTTTTGACTGTCCAATTCCTCTTGGGTTGAAGCAGACTAAGTTCCCTTCAGGCACCCTGTATTTTTTTAACAACACCCCTACTCCCCACCTCTCCCTCCTCCATCCCATTCTGCCAACTTCTAACCACAATAGTGACTCTGTGTCTATTTAGTTCTATGTATAAATAGAATATTGTGGAGATGACCCCTCCCCATGCTGGCTGGATCTCCTCCCCTTTCCTCTGGTCTTGACCACTCATGGAAATAGGACCAGTAAAGGGACCTTCAATTTAAAAAAAAAATGACAATAAAAAAAGAAGCAACTTCCCACTTCTCCTCTGCTGTAATCTTTAATCTAATTTCCAGCTATTTCATAGAAGTGGAATCACTCACATATTATCTTTCCTTTTGTGTTTACCTTTTTCACTTAGCATAATGCTTTAAAGTTTCATCCATACTATAGCATCATAATATCATTCTTTTTATGTATACACAACATTCCATTGTATGTATATATACACAAAACATTTTGTTTAAAGGAAAAGATAATTTAAAATAACCAAAGAATTGAGGCATGCTATTTTTGCATGGTTGAATTCTCTGTCATTCCATTTAACCTTCTTGTCTCACATCAGAAGGAATTAAAGATCTCTCTGGGCTGCTATCTCTGATAGGCTAAGTTATTGCACAGGGTCTGACACAGAGTAGGTGCTAGACAGTAGAAATGTTTCCTAGTATAATTTTTAGTAGTATAATTCTATTGGATCAGTAACACACAGTAGAAGGCTTTAGTCTGGATATCTGAAAGTGTACCTAGCACCGAGTCTTAGACTGCAGTATGAACAAGATGGTCCAGTTAGTTGGGGTGGACACTAATAGGATGACTGAGTGGACTTGCCTGACTGCTTTTCTGCATTCTTAAGTTGCTGGAAAGTCTATCAAGTTTTGAGGCTCAATCTTTCTGTCTATAACTCCTGTCATTTTCCTAGTTCTGCCCGTGGAGTGGCACACAGTCAGTCTCCACTGACCAAGTGACACTGCTCTAGTATTCAAAAGGGCCTCTCCCTGTATCTTTACTTCTCCTAAACAATCATATAAACTTACTTCCTCTGCTTATTTTTAGTAAGAAGAATTATTATTAGAATTGGAGATTAAACTCAGGAGTGTTCTATCACTGAGTTACATCCCCAGCCCTAGGTATGTATGTATGTATGTATGTATGTATGTATGTATGTATATATTATTTATTTATTTATTTATTTATTTATTTATTTATTTATTTATTTAGAGAGTTTCACTAAGTTGTTGAAGCTGGCCTTGCACTTGTAAGTCCTCCTGTCTCAGCCTCCAAAGTACTAGGATTACAGAAATGCACCACTGCTCCTGGCTCTCTCTGTTTATTTTATCTAGTTATTTCTAGATCTTTCCCTAGCCTAGATTTCTTCTCTATATACCTTGTACTAGACCGTCATAAAATATGGAACCCGGGGCTGTTTATAACACTTCAGATGTGGCCTGACATGAACATCAATGAAATAGTATTAATTATATAGAAATACATAGACACATATATACATACCTTCTTTTCTCTCTCCATATACATAATGTGTACACACACACACACACACACACACACACACATACACACACATACACATACACACACACGTACATTTTAAAGGCTTAAATACACACACACATATGCACAACATTTCAATCAGATGTTTGTCTTATAGTGGCACTGGTGTCTGGTGTGCTTGTTCTTCAGGCTTTAACATCCCTGAAAAACACAATGTTCTATTAGGTCAGGCCCCAAAGGTCACAGTGGTGACATGATTCTGATTCTCTTGCTCAGCTGTAGGGCTGGGCATGGACACCAGAGGTGGTGATGACTTACTGCCTTTGGAGGTTTCCCAGAGAACCAAGTCCTTTAGCCAGAGAAAGAGACATTGAGAAACTTGCAACTTACAATGTTTAAGCTAACCTTGAACATTGAAGGGGCACCTAAATCTCCACAGAGGTGTTTAGAATTTGGTTATCTCTTAGACATAATTCCAATAATTGTTTCTAAAATTCACTTATAAATTTATCAAGTGTTGTTCTTACCACTTCTTCATCTATAAACAGCCCCACCCTATCCTTCCTCATTTTCCTGCTTCTCAACCCTCCAAAGCACATTGTAAACCCCAACAAGTCAAAGTTGGGCAACCCATATGCATAGGTTAGACCAGAAAATAGAGGACTCAGATGAAAGCTACAGTCATTCATGAGGGAAGAGTTTGGCAGCAGAAGTTTGCTACATCTTGATTAGAGAAGCTGCTGTTTATTTATTTTTGTAAAGAAGGAATGGGGAGGAGACACTGAGCTTCAATAATAAAATGACCTTTCTTCTGAATAGATCAGCTTCATAAGTGAAATGATTCAAGACTCAATCTAGTATCTAGGGAATAGAGTCCTGTTTTCAAAGACAGATGTGATGATGACACATAGTCAACAATGTTTTTCTTCATTATTGTTTGGCCTTACATTAGGATTTGCTGAAATGGAAAGAGGGAGAAGGTATTGAGGACTTGGAGAATAAATAGGAATTAAATGAGAATGTATTTGTGGTTTGATGACTTGAAAAAAGAATTTTATTGTTGGCTTAGGTAAAATATTATTTGGAACTTATCATAAAAAAGTCTCCCAGGTCTTTTGGTAGACCAATCTCAAATTAAGGGATAGAATCTGCATCTCATGAGGTTGATTTTCATTAACTTAATAGAAAAACCGTACTTTCAGAATGAGGAACCAAAACCAGGATGTGGGTTTCCTAAGCTACCATAACAGTGCAGTTTAGAATGTGGTATGTTGTGGTAGTTTATAGATGGTTCTTTTATGGAATTTAAATTAAGGCCCTCTCTGTTAAAAGACAACTTTTGGTTTCATTACCTTGGCAATTCTTACAGTTTTATGACAATAAAGATTAAGTATAAAGGCATGTGGTAGAAAAGATATTCCTTGTCCCTGCCTTCAGTACCTACTGGCAAGTCATTCAATTTTTATGTGTCTCAAATGTTAAATATTTAAAATGGGTACAATTGTATCAAATCCTACCATACCTTATGGAGATTACAACAAGAATAAAATAAAACAAGAAACAAGATGTGAGAAAGCACTTTGGCAAGTTAAAAATAAAGTCACGAAGGTATTTAGACCATATCAACTAAAATTGGTCAGTTTTCATGTGTTAGACATTATACTAAAGTATTTATGGGTACTATCTCATTTAATCCTCATGACAGACATATGAGGCAAATACTATTAGAATGTCTACTTCACTAATTAGAAATAATGATATCAACAGAGTAACAGTTATGAAGTGAAAGAGTTAGGATTTGGATCTGAATTGTCTAGTGTCATAACAATGAGAGCCTGCCTCAACTAGACTACAAAACATTCTCACTTAATATGGGAAAGCATTGACCTTTAATATTAGAGTAACCTCAAGTTTTAATATTCACTGGATAGGCCACTAGTGCTGTGACTGGCAGCCTCTGAGAAGGCTTCCAACGTTTGCCATTTCTTAGTATTCACACCCTAATGTTATCTCCTCCTCTTAAGTAGAATGGGACTTTATGAGTCACTTGTAAAAAAGAGAACAAACAGATGTTGCTTCCAAAGATTAAGTTATGAAAAGACTGTAGCTTCCAACTTGGACATTTTCTCTCAGTCTCTACTGAAACGGTTAAATCTGGGGAAAGCCAGCTGCCTCCGTGGTTAAGGAGCCTATGGAGAAGTTCACAGAAGTTCATGTGGTCTGGATATGAGGTCAGCTGACATTCACGTGAGTGAGCTTGGATGCAGATCTCCTGGGGCCTGCTAGAGATCTTAGAAAAAGATTCTGCCTAAGTTGAGCCTTGGGATGATGGTAACCCCTGCCAAAATCACGACTGTAGCCTCATGCTTCCGGGAAACTCACCCCTGAATTCTTGACTCACAGGAACTGAAATAAAAACTATTTATCATTTTCAGCCACTAAGTTTTGCAGCAACATTTTATGCAGCAGAAATTAATGAACTAAGTGACCAGCTAGCAAACTGGAACCTTCCTAAGACTGCCTCCTTCAACTCACTCAACACATATTTATTGAGATCATACATGCCAAGCATCAGGTGTGGGGTGTGGTTCCTGCAAACCATCTTATAGACACAGGATGGCTGGGCAGAGTTAAAACCTAAAAGTCAAAATTCTTTCCAAAATTATGGAGAAGAGCAGAGTGGTATAGATACCAAGAGGAGCTCTAGTTCCACAATCTCTGAATGTGGAATTTCAGATAATTCGTCATCAATTTCTTTATTTGAACAGATGAACACCACCTCTAAAAAGTTTGTAGGATTAAATAAAAGAATATACTGAAGACACCTGGCATGTTTCCTGGCAGATAGTAGAGGCACAATAAATTCCAATTCTATGAGTCTTCTGGTACCTCTTTTTAAAATAGGGAATACTCATCTGTATTGCACAAGGTTATTGAGTGAAGACAAGCACTTTGAAAGACATAGTTCATTTTAGATGTATCCAGAATATTAATTCCCATTAGTATCTGTGGACCCAATAATTCTTGTTATGGTTATGGGAGATAAAAATAATTTTATAAAAGAAACTTTAAAGTTTCTAATTTTTGTTTAAAATTAACATTTTTCTCTAACTGAAGATTTGGTTATCTTTTACAAAGATCTTTACTATAAGCCAATGGAGAGACTGGAAAACAAGAATAGGCTGAAACATGTGAAGACATCTCATTGGACTACCACCATATACAACAAAAAGGATGAAAGGTTGGGATCAGAAATTACAAGTTCAAGATTCTCTCTTTGACTCTGAGTGTCCATCAATGTCCACTACCAAATGAGGCCATCAAATATATTCAGGTTCTTAGGAATTATATAGCTTGATGAATATTCACCTAACACAATTATTATTTATATGACATTCACATTTCTATTACAACATGACACATGAAGGGTTAGTCCTCATAAATTTTCTAGAATTTGAGCAACTTTCATCTACATTAGGATGACTGAAATAATATCTAAGACTGGAAAGACACACACACACATATGCATACAATCTCTCAACCAAGTGAAAAATCATTAATAGGTGATACTGGATTGTATTTCTGGAGGAACTGAACATGACCACTAGATGGCACTAGAGTCTGATTTCGTCTTTCCATTTTCCAGAACAATTCCTGGCAAAACAACTGCAAGGCTATCATAAAATGTTCAGTCAGTTACTTATTTATCTGATGTAGTGCAAGGTATAAAGCATTTGTGATATTATTTTTCAAGATCCTTGCAATATCCTTACAATAAATGAACGTACTGCCAACTCTGAACCTGAAGTCATCTATCTGATCTTGTCCTGACAAGTGAGTTTTATACTTTGTGAAAGCTTCCTCCTAAGTAAATTTAAGCTTCCACAAATGAAATAAATTATAATTTACAAATTAAAAAAACAAAACATGATGTACCTCTGCCAAAGCACCTATTCCAGTTGTTAATTTCCTCCAGCAATTCAAATCTCAGTTCAGGAGCATCCAATATAGTGCCTAGAAATTCATCTAATGCATTTGTGTTGGGATTCAGTATTCCAAGGCCCATTTAGACACCAAGAGGAAGGGGGCATCTCTCACAGAGTTGAGATTCCAGTGGATAATCAGACAATAAACAAATAGACACAATAGTTTCATATGCTATGAAGAAAATCATAAGTAATGTGACAAAGATAAATAGGAACAAATCAGGCATATATTTGATGCAAACATCTTCCTTGAAAAGGTGACATTTGAGGTATAACTAGAATGGCAAGATAGAATCAACTACAGAAAGAAGGTCAGTACAGTCAAAAACCGGAAGGGGAAAGGAATTTGGAGGGGCAGAAAGGCCAGGTCATGGAATGACTTAGAATGTGTATTTTATCTTGTTATATGACTCAATGGACAGTTTTAAGTAACTAAAACAGTCTGATTTATGCTTTACAAACATCGTTCTGGGGGTTGGGGAGGTAGCTCAGTGGTATAGCACTTACCTAATATGTGTGAAGCTCTGGGTTCAATCCTTACCACCAGAAAGAAAAAAAAAAATCATTCTGACTGCTGGTGAGAAGTGGAATGGATTGTATGACATAGGGTAACAAAATTAGGTGTTTAATAAATGTGGAATGAATGAATGAATGAATGAATGAATGAATGTGCCTGTTGTGTACCTACCACCAGCAAGGGGCTTATCATTTACTGAAATTTACTTTATACCTTAGAATGAATTATAAAGTTAGGCACACTCTTGAGACAGTGGTTCTCAAACTTAGGGCTATCGGAATCATCAGAAGTATCTATTTAAAACAGGTGCTGGCTGGTATCCCTCGTCTTCCCTACCTCCCATTACTTCCTCCCTCCACAGCTCTGATTCAGAAGATCTGGGGCCTGGAAATGTTTCTTTCTGTCTGTCTGTCTGTGTCTGTCTGTCTGTCTGTCTTTGTCTGTCTTTCTTCTGCAGTGCTGGGATCTAACCCAAGACCGCATACATGCTAGACAAGCACTCAACCACTGAGCTACACCTGTCCCCAGGCCAGTAATATGCATTTCTAACAAGTTCCCAGATGCCTCTGCTGTTGCTGACCTGAGGACCACTTGGAGAACCAGTGCTATAAGAGACTGAGTATAAAAGGCCCACAGCTGTTAAAACAAAAACAGGGAGAACTTAGTTCAATTCTATTATTGTTCAGCTTCTGGATGTGAGAAACTACATTGGATTACTAAAATTGGAAGAATTTTTCATTTCCTGACCAAGGCTGATGTCTCTTTCTTATGATTAGAGCACTAGTTTTGTTCAGGATTATTGTGTCTGGTTCCATTATTGATCCAGGGTGGCTTAGACCAAATATAGGAAATGTTTTATAACACCAGGGCTCTGTCTAAGGCTTCTCCACAAACTATACCTATTATACTATGTTTATGCTTGGTGTTAAAAGAAAGAACTGTCTAATAAAGATGAAAGCAAACTTTATTTGATCATACCTCTGAGGAATTAACCAGTTCCCTTCCTTCCATGAAGCAGTGATCAACTTCCTGTTCTCCATTCTCCAACATCCCAGGAATCACCTAGGCTAGTGCTCAGCCTTTGTACAAGGTTTCAAGGTTTTTTTTTTTTTTTTTTTTTTTTTCGATACTGGGGATTGAACTCAGGGGCATTCTACCTCCGAGCTATACCCCCATCCCTATTTTTTATTCTTTATTTTGAAACAGGGTCTACTAAGTTGCAGAGTGCCTCACTAGGTAGCTGAGGCTAGCCATGAACCTGGATCCTCCAGTCTCACCCTCCCAAATTCTGGGATTACAAGCGTGCACCACCACACCCAGCTCGGTTTCAAGGTTTTATAAAAATTTTTAGCAAACCAGTTCTGACCATCACCCAACATCACACTTTGCTCTGTGGTCAAAATGGCTTTCTCAGGTCTCATCTACCCTCAGTGTGGCACCTTGGTATGAATGGATCCTCAGCTTGCAATAGTTCATCACCTCATTTAGGATTTTCCAAATTTCCTAGATTGCAAGAATCACCTGGGACACTTACTAATAGAGATCCCCAGACCTCCGTTTCATCTACTGAATCAAAATCTTTAAGACAAGGAGCCTAGAAATGTGGGATTTTTAGCAGATCCCCAGCTAAATGCTTTTTTTTTTTTTTTTTTTTTTTTTTTTTTTTTTTTTTTTTTTTTTTTTTTTTTTTTTTTTTTTTTTTTTTTTTTTTTTTTTTTTTTTTTTTTGGCTCCTTTTTACTGCTCAACTCTCAACCATTGCTTCACTCAAAGAAACCTCCCCTGGCCCCCCTAATAAAGTGGGTCCCCTTTTACCTATTTTATGCTATGCTCATAGTGCTTTGGACTACTTTTTAGCCTTCACTCAAAAGAACTTAATATTGAGAGTCTTCAAGATTGTAAATCTCATAAAGAAAAGAAGTATATATTTATGACTGTACCTTCAGTACCTAGCACCCTCTCTGGTGGATAGTAGGTGCTTATTAAGTATAGATTCTTGACTGATTCATGGGCCTTTTATTCTACATCTGTGACCTGGGAGAAATGTAAAGATAAAGTTTCCTCTTTATCAAAGACCATTCATTCATCTAGAAAGCACATTTGTCTGGACCCACAACCTAAATGTATGTCCTTATATAAGTCCTGTGCCCACCCAAGGTCTTGATTTCCTTAGTTCTAAAGGAAATTGAAACTGATTAAAAAGGAATACCCCCAGTATGTGATAACTGAACATACTAGGGGTTGTATGTAAGTCTTAGAAACCTGTACAATAGGGGAAAGGGCAGCCTTGTCCTAAGGAGATACACATTTTACTTACAGTTGACAATGACTGTAGGCTGCTTACCAGATGAGATGTAAGGAGAAGTGCCTGTACCTCCATGCTGGGACAATCTCAGTCCCTCCCGGCGTTGGCTGAGTTGTACTCTTTCATCCTGCCATCTTCAGAGGGCAAACGCTCAGCATCAGAATCATCGCCAGGTGTCAAGGAAGTGTCAGCAGAGGTGGAGATCAAAAAGGATATGTAGTTTTTTCACAGAATGCCGTATGTTTCTTTTCATTTCCAAACCAAATGAGACGGGTGAAGGAATAAACGTAGAATTTGTGTCAACCTCCTGATTCTTAGGGTTCAAACACGATGATTTTATTTTTATCTCCTTCTCAGGCTGTTCCTCAGCCAAATGTTTACCCTTTCTGACATTTGTTCACTTTCTGGGCAATCTCCTCAGTTCTTTTGGCTAAAATCTGTAAGTATGAATTTTATCGGGACCACACAGCCATTTGATATCTATTTATTGCATCCACCCTATGTGCCAGACATTACCCAGGAGCTAGCCAAACGGGGACCACTGTTGTCAGACATGACAAATGAGGAAGAGCTGTTTGAGAATTGAGGTGACTCAGCTTAAATCCATCCCTGGAACTGTGAAAACAGAGCTCTTAATCATAAACCCAACAGACAAGAAGCTCATATGCATTCAACTTGATCTAGATTGTTGGAGACACAGAAAACATTCAACATCCCCGAGAACCATGGTTTTAAAACCTTCCAGTCTTGGTATCATCAAATTTGTATTGGAAGCATCCTATGTAAAATAACTACAAAAAGAGCTACCAAGGTTGTCATAGAAGTGGGGGGTCTTCAGAGTCCCATCTACCTTATCACAATGGCATTTGCTGAGGAGACACCCTAAATTCAGTTTGAAGATCATCTACTACTATACCACCATTTTATAGATGATAACTCTGAGGTCTAAAAAGAGAAATTGTTTTCTCATGATCAAAGACTTCATCAAGAGAAGAATAGGGCCTAAAACCAAGGGCTCCTGACTCTAACCCAGGGCCTGGTTCACTTCATTACAGCCTAGAACTTCATCCGTTGTTCCATTCTAAATAAAGGTAGTTCCCTGGTGGGTTGACACTAGCATTTGGGGGGTAGGGTGTCTTAGGAAACAAATAGAAGTCAAACCCAATCCAGCCAGCCCAGTACTTAGAGCCATTAATATATAAACACAGCTATTCCTCCACATTCTCTGGTTCCTCTGTATCTCCTAACTCAAACAACCTTGGTATAAAAAAAAATTCTAAAAATACTACACATGTACTGATTCTTTTATTGTCACTATTTCCTAAGCAATACAGTAAAACAGCTATTTAGAAAGCATTTGCATTGTGTTAGGCATTATAAGTAATTTTAAGATGATTTATAGTATAAGGGAGAGTGTGCTTAGGTTACATGCAAATACTACATCATTTTATATAAGGGACTTGAGATTCTGCTGACTTTGGTGTGGGCTCCTGGAACCAAACCCCCATTGATATCAAGAAATGACACTGGAGCCACTCACATTTCTTGTACAGATTTAAAATCTCTATCCTCCCAAAACAATTGAAAGAGAAACCATAATTTTCTGTACCCCCTAGCAAAAACATTCAGTTACTCTCCTACTGTACAGCTCTCCAAAATAAATTCAAATTTCTCTTGGAGTCCTGATGTATCCACCAGTGTCACCAACACATTCGAGGTAAAGGGACCTGAAGGAATGCGACAGGTGTCAAGCTTTTCCGACCCTACTTACAACTCCATACAGCTTAGGAGCAGAGATTGAGCCCAAAACAAATGAATTAATATGACATGATATGTTAATATGGAGGATCAAAAAGAAAAGCATTTTCTCTTCATTTTGTCTGGCGGGTTACATATTGTTACCTGGAAGAGTAATTTGCAGCTCCTGAAAAAAGGATGCTTTTACTGGCTATTTCTGACAGACAAATTGCATTTGTCCCTTTGCATTTATTTTACTATTAATAAAATTGACATCCGAATATACTATCCTCAGAGATGGAAGTCTGCCTTTACATTTATTTAGCCATCTTTTATGATTTTTTTTTTCCTTCCTGGAACCCATCTATATGTAGCAAATTTTGTTACTTTGACTTGCCTGCTACTCTCTGTCAACCACCATATGTATCTTTTAATTAAGTAGAAAAGAGATCTTAAAAGCACACATAAGCCCAGGAAACTCTATTTCTGGCTGACAGCAGTGTCTCCTCATTTGCTAGTAAAAGCCCAGATTGACAGAATAGAATAGATCAAGAAAATTGATCGTTACTCATATGCTGAATTGAGTCAATATATGTAAATCCATCCCAATTGCTGGCAGGCATCACAATGCTTGCCATGCAGAACACACATAGTTACAGGCTGCTTTCCAGTCCAAATGCCAGTCTTTCGCGTTAATGCAGCAAAACTACAGTTATGTACTCGGAAAGCTCTTTTGTATTCATAACAACTGCAGTTTGAATGTGGCTCAGGACAGAGAAACTGTATTTACGAGCCACCGTCTCTTCCGAGTCAATACAATTTGCAGTAAATACAGTTTAAGTTAGAGCGATGGTATAGATGCTCTGGGAATTTCTTTGTGATTTTACTGCATTTTGGGGAAGCATTTTAAATGCTCTCTACTTTCAAGTTCATTTCTTTAAAGTGAACAGACTCACATGGCTGTTGTGAAGATCAAGTGAAATAATAGATATGAAAAAAGGCTTTGAAAAATAAAAGCATTATGTAAATGAAAGATGACTATTATTTTTTTTTTTTTTTGTCTCAAGGTCTTTTTACTTAAGGGCAATGCTTCCTAGTTATCCCAAGGCCTGTTTTAATCTTGATTTAAAATAGTTGAATATTCAAAGTAGCAGTGCCTGAAACAGAAGGCCTAGGAACATAAAATACACATTATCTGTTCAGATATCCCTTAATATCTTCTCAGAGAGGAATAATTGTGAAACTAATGGTATCAAAGAAGTATCTTGTTTCTTTCCTCAGGAGTAGGATTCAACAGTATGTGAATCTGTCTTTCAAGAGCTCTTAGAATTGCTACCTTCTTTCCCCAGACTATCTAACCCATTTAAAATGAAAGACAGTAATCTTTTCCATGTTGTAAATTGCAGGAGAACCATAGTTCATAAACAAATATATGTAAACCATCATTCAGACTGATTTAGCACTCTCATAATATATAGCAGCAATCGCAGGGAAAGCCCTTCTGAAAACAGTGGCACCTGAGTAATGGACACTGGGATCTGCTGTAATTTCGAAGAGACACACAGATGTAGCCCATTAATTTATTTCCACTCATCCCAGCCACCCCAGACAACACGTGTCTCTCTTTCCATCACTCTCACCTTAGAAGCGGTAAATGCCTCAATTACTCTCAGCCAGTGGCCAGAAAAGTTTTCAGAGACAGAATGACATGTTAAAGTGGAAAGGCATGTTCAAGATCTCTTGTTTCAGGCTCCTCTTTACTAATGATCCTCCCCTATCATCTCATTTCCTTTGTATTGCAAGTGCTTCCCTCTCTACCAAGGCCTCCCCTCTGCATGTTCTCAGACCTTCCCTATTCTTAACTTTGCTGGGTTTTTTGGAGTTTTCACCCTTTGCAGCACCTACTGAACTTCTTGAAATGGTTTAACACGTTCACCTCTGCATTGTGATCTCTGGGGTGACTTTCCTTTCACATATCAGCTGAAATGCTTTAGTAAAGAGACATTTCCTTCCATTCACTATTCAGTTACCCTAAGATACAGGTCATACAGGAATGATGCCACAGCTTGAGTGTTTCCCTTTGTCTACTGGTTTATAAAATAATGAATTTGTATCCTAGCATCCTTCTAAGTTGATTAAGTTTGCATGTATGCCTATAAACTCTTGGAATTGAACTTATTTGATGTGCTTGAATCTATTGTAATTGTTGTGATTTGGATTTGGAATGTTCCGAATGTTCCCTTAAACCTAATGCAGTAGGCAATGCAGCTAGGTTCAAAGATGGGATGTGGCTGGATAGGTGGGTCCCTGTGCTCGCTCGCTCTCGCGCTCTCTCTCTCTCTCTCTCTCTCTCTCTCTCTCTCTCTCCTCCGCCCATCCCCCGCCCCACCTAGCTTTCATGAGCCTGCAGCTTTTCTCTGTCATGTCTTCTCGTCATGATGTTTCTGCCTTAGAGATGGTCTACCATGGACTTAACCTCTGACACTGTGAGCTAAAGGGAAAAAAAAAAAAAAAAAAGCCTTTCTTCTACGTTGTTCTTGTCAGGTATTTTGGTCACAGTGATGAAAAATCTGACTAATACGGCAGTTATCCCCTCTAGGGTAATTATCCTGTACTGACACCTGGGAGCCACTTCAAGTGAACTCCTGAGTCTTTTTGAAACAATTATGAGTAATCTTTGATAGCTCCTTTGCTCTCTGGTACATCGTGATATTTCCTGACTCTGACTTAGAACCATCCAAATCCAAAGAACAGGAAATGTCCCTACAATTTGCATATCAGATATGCTTCCTACTGATAACATGCTGAAGGTTTCTATGCCATTTTAGTGGGAAAAACTGGAAGCCAATTATCTTAGATTATTTTCTGTTGCTAATTTTTTTTTAAATGCCTAGGCTGGATAAGTTAATAAAGAGGATTTTTTTTTTTTTTTTTTTTTTTGGCTTTGATAGCTGGAAGGTCCAAACAGCTTGTCACCAATATCCTGGGGAGAATATCCTGACAGCACCATAACATGGTAGAGAGCCAGAAAAGGAACCAGCCTCATGCAGAAAGGGCCTTGCTTTATAACAACCTGTTCTTGGGAGAACCAACCATGGACCCTGAAGAGCTACATTAAACCTTTCTAAGGGTGGCACCCCCAATGACTTAACTACCTTCCAGGAGACCTCTCCTCTTAATAGTTCCACTAAGCTTCTAGCACATGAACCTTTTGTGGACAAAATTAAACCATATCCCAACCACAGCACCAACATTCATATCCTCCTTATATTCTACATTTTCCCATTTTAAAACTAATCATATTACATACTAGACTGTCTCCTTTATAGTGTGTTTCGAATCTTAATTGTAAAGGTAAATTGATATTTAATAACCTCCACCCATGCTTATGGTAGATTTAGGTGTCAGAAACAAATTTTTAATACAGAGATTTTTTTAAAAAAAATTTATGGACCAATCCTTTTGTAAAATATGATGAAGATCATTTTCTGGAGAAATGATTCATGTGCTTGGATGTCATAGAATGTCAAGAACCTAAAATTTCAAATTGCTCACTCTTCAATTACATTCTTATTTCATTGTGGTTTGGTAGATTTTTTAGGAAGGGCACATGAGAACAATATTCTCTGTGTTTTAGCATGTTTACATCAGTTGACCAGAGGCTTTTTGTGTTTAAAGGTCAGTTTGGTTGAACATGAGATTTTTGGCTCACATTTTCTTTCCATGGGTATCTTAAAATGTCACTATAATTTGTTTGGTCCTAAGAGTATTGCTGTTAAAAATTCTGATGGCAATCTAATTTCTTTCCATTGGTCTCTGTGCTGGGATGTCTAAAGGATGTTTTCTTTAAAGAATAATTTTGGCCATTATGGGTTAATTTTCCAGTCCTCTTAATAGGCAATTTCAAATTATCTTCTATTTTAGGAACATTTTCAAATTATAATTTCTCTTTAGGGATTCCTATTATATATAATAGAGATTACAAAATTTGTTCTGCCATGGAAACTTTTAGCAGTCTTGTGAAACAATGGATCCTTTCTCAGAATATTTTAGATGTATAAAATAAGATATATAGATTTTCAAAAGAAACTAGTTATAATGAAATATAGTTATAAAAATAATTTAAAATTATGATATAGTGATTTATTTACTTCTTTACTAACATAATAAGATGTAGGACTTAAATATTAAGACCTAAATATAGTTAACAAATATAAGTTTGAAAAAGTGATGAAAACAAATGAATACATTTGGTATTTAGATATATTTTAAAATTATAATTTGATATTGTGACATTTGTCATCTTTTTGCTGATAAAGTCATAGTACTACTAATACTACTATGGCTTGGTGGATACATTTATAATTTTTATATGCTAAATTTCAGCTAGTTGGAAAGTTCATAATATTTTTCTGGACTGCTATGATGTAGATGTGACTGATACCCAAAAGTTTCATGTGCAGGAAGTTTGATCCCTAGCGTGGCAGTGTTGAAGTGGCAGAACCTTTAAGAAGTGGGATGTAGTGGGAGATATTTAAGTCATTCAGAGCACCATTCTTCAAGAGGTGAGTAAGTTCTCATGAGAGCAGGCTGTGATCAATTGAGGATAGCCTAGGTATGCTTTGTCCCTCCTGCATGCAGCTGGTTTCCTTTCCGTTTCTCTACCATGTTGTGACCTAGCAAGGAAGGCTCTCACCAGAGTCTAAACAGATGGGGCAACCCACTTTTGGGTTTTCAGTTGTCAAAATTGTGAACAAAATAAACATTTTTCTTTACAAATTTCCCAGGATCAAGCATTTTGTTATAGCAATAGAACACAGACTAATACACCAATCAAGTTCATTGGCCACTTGAATTTTGTCCACAAACCCTGATATCCATAGGCCCTAGGATAGACACTATTCACATCAGTGTGATTTTTAAATTTTTCTTCCTTTCCATGTTCTAGTTCCCTCATCACATTATCCTTTCTGTTTATTTGCATTTATGTTCTTCTTGGCTCAACATCTTTAGGAAAAAAATAACATTATTTTATTTCTAGGCTTTTTAATTCATGTAAGTTCTATTTTTAAACCTTCCTTAACCCATTTTTAAATTTTTCTATTTATTGTCACAGCTTCTAAGATCAGACTGGTTTCTTTTAGTTCATTTTGAAATACTGGGTTTCTGTTTTTATTGTTTTGTAGACATGCTTTTCCAAGTGACTCCCAATTCATAGGGAATTTATTCTGCTGTCTTTATTAGATGCATACTTTTTCTTTTGCTCATATGTAATTAAATGAGTTTTTTGTGTACTTTTAGGAAGAAGTGTATGAACTAACTTTTCTAGATTCATGACTCTAGTACTCCCTCTTCTGTTTTTTCTCCCTTAAACTAATTTAAAAGTATGTAGCCTTGCATTTGTGAAATGTCCCTCCTCCCCCCATTCTCCTCTGATTTGTTTTCCTCATCTGTTCCTATTGTGCTCCATTTGAAATCTATTCTCAACAGTTTCT
Source organism: Graphiurus murinus (assembly GCA_004027655.1). Taxonomy (NCBI): domain Eukaryota; kingdom Metazoa; phylum Chordata; class Mammalia; order Rodentia; family Gliridae; genus Graphiurus; species Graphiurus murinus. Next base: position 20,526 of record PVLC010002119.1, on the reverse strand, counting down.
CCTGGAAGGGAATGTTGCCTTATTATTTTCAGTGGTTTCTAGGGTCCAGGTTCCTCTAGTACCATTAAACATTATCAAATACAATCCCTTTAGTTGGACATGGTGGCCCATACCTATAATGCCAGTATTTGGGAAGCTGAGACAGGAGGACCAAAGGTTTGAGGCCAGCCTCAGCAACTTAGTAAGACTCTGTTTCAAAATTTAAAAGGAGGGGAGGGTGCTGAGGGTGTTGCTCAGTGGAGAATGCCTGGTTTCAATCCCCAGTACCAAAAATAAATAAATAAAAATATAGTCCCTTTGCTCTCAGCCATGATTCAGATCTTGCAAAGCTCCCACCCAGGTGAGTCCCAATTACCCATTGGTTACTAGAAATGTGGGGTAGACTCTGAGACTGGCACTAGAGAATATTATGTTAAGTGAAATCAGCCAGTCCCAGAAAGTTGAGGATTGTCCAGGTCCATCTATTTTATGTTACATGAAATTAACCAGTCATAGAAAGTGAAGGGTCATGTTTTCTCTTATATATGGAAGCTAGGGAGTAATCCGGATCAAGGGAGATGGTCTGGGAGTAGGGGAGAGCAAGAATTAATGAAGGAAACACTCCCATGGACATAATGTATATGTATGAGAATACCAATGCCAATCCCAATATCATGTATGGGGAAGGGGGGAGTGGGGAGGGAGCCAGGGAGAAAGCCCACAAAGTGCTGTGTGCATGTATCACTATTTACTACATTATGACGTGAGACTTTAAGATTATAATGCACCAATAAAAGTATTAAAAAAACAAAAATAGAAAGTCAAGGGTTGTATGTTTTCTCTCATATATGGAAACTGGGGAGAAAATAGGAAACATATGGGACTTTAAATAATGTGAAGAGAGACATGTAGAATAGTGAAAGAGGATTGGGGGATGGAAGTGAGGCCAGGAGGGGGAAAATGAGGAGTGAGGAAGGAAACAGTTCAAATAATACTATGTCAATATATGAAGGTATCCTACTAATCTCACTAACATGTACAGGAAGGGAGAAGGAGGGAGCAGGGTAGAATACAGAAGGAAATACACCAAGAGCTGTGTGCTTGTGTGCATGTATGTTTGTATTGGACCTCACTATTATATATAATTACAATGCACTAATAAAAGTATATAAAAAGACTGTGACAGTGCACTTTTCTCAAACTTTTCATAGCTTTTTCCCTAGCCCACCCATATTGTGGGTTTGTGAAGATATCTTAACAATGAGTAATGGAAGGGAAGGAGAAAGAGAGAGAGAGAATGAATATGGAAAAGAATAAATTTTATCCATGAGTTTATATCCAGACTGAGTCTAAAGGCTTCCTGGTCCAAATCTGAAGGCCAAAGAACCAGGAACACTGATATGCAAGGTCTGGCAGGGAAGAAGGATGTCTCAGTAAACAAAGAGAGCAAATTCACCCTTCCTCCACTTTTTTTGTTTTATTCAGGGCATACAATGGATTAGATAATTACTTGCCCACCTTGGGGGAAGAAATTCTTTTTATTCAGTCTATTGATTAAAATGCTAATGTCTTCGAGAATTGCCAAGACACATCCAGAAATAACGTTTTGCCATCTATAGATGTCCTATAGCTTAGTCAAGTGGATAAAAAAAAAATGTTAATCATCACCGTTCTCAAGACAAATTGTGTCAGTGACAGCCATCCATCATTATCATCTTCATTATTACTATCTAGAACTAGATATTGAATACATAGCAATGAATAACTCAGGTACCAAGGAGAATTTCTAGGCATGGCTAACTATTCAGGTAGGGGCTCAACAGGTAAATAATTAAATATTATCACTGTTTGACATTCCATCTCCCAAAGTTCAACTCTTCAGCAGTCTATAATTATTTTTTACTTTTATTTTGACAAATAACAAAATCATATTACATAGAACAGATGTATTATAAATCTAGAATACCTGTCTCAAGTCCTGTTTAATCTTTCTAGTACTAGAAGTTAAATTCTAAGAATCACACTAACCATTTCAAGGATGCATGTATGCCTGTAGATGGAACATGACTGGTACCTTCCTGATAGGATGTTGGGAGCACTCAAAATTTGACCACAGCACAGGCCTTTCTCTGTTTCCTTCCAGTCACTGATTTAATTTTCCAGCTTCTTCTGCAATACAACTGGCCACAAACTTTGTGTTTTTTAAAAGTTTCCCAGCCAGTAAACAGAAACTCAAAACATATTTTATTGCCACTTTTAGAACAAGAAAAACACTCTGTGCCTCCAAGTAGAAAGAGTTGCCCATATATCATATTGACAGGGTTAATAATATGTGGAGTTGGCAACTGGAAAAAAAATCTATATAATATGGTTTTATGAGTAGTAAGTATAGAATATAGCAGGCACCAAACCATTTTGGTATAAAAAATCTTAAAGATTTTAAAAAAAAAATGTGATTGGTTGTTAGATCTTCTAGTTTTAAGCCACATTATTTCTCAGATCGTTCCTATTTTTCCTCTTGGGGATTGGAATTATGCTCTGAAATTTAGACTTTGTCATGTCTCTGAAAGCTAAATATCAATGTCACCATGTGAGCTATGAGCTTCTTACCTATCTGGTTATCTCTTCCAGAAACAAGGATATGCACTAAGTTATTTTGAGTTTCTTAGCAACTTTCTTCTCAGGAATTCCGTGACACTCTCACTTATGTCACATTTGGAGAACAGACAAGTGCAGATAGGTTTAGACCTTAACTACTGCCTTCAGGTGTGTGCCATGCTCAATGCATCCTTTCGCAGGGTCCTTGGTATATTTCAGAAATGGAACTTGAACTGATGCACTTAGTCAATGCAAAGTTCCATGACCTAGCAAATATAGCTGCGCTTTCTTCATTGTGTAAACAGAGACAGGGTCAGAGATTAGACTCTTATTCAGCAAATATTCACTTCTTCTCCCGACCTCCAATTTCTCTTGCCCAGCACTGTCACTTTCAAGCCTCAAAATCCCTCCTTTAATCATATCACTTTTTGTATGATATTTTTTTCTGTATGACTTTCTGTATGACTCAGTTTCAAAATCTTGTATCCTGAAAATGAATGTTTCCTAAATGATAATGCTCTTAGATAAAAGGTCTATAATTATATATGTTACGTGTTTGGGGAACAGGAATGGATAAATGCTAAATAAGTTTTTGTAATTGTGTGTGTGTGTGTATGTTTTGCTACAGAACTTCTCAGAGCCTTTAGTGTATAAATTTAAATGTCTATTATGTTAAAAGTAGAAAGCATGAAAGCCATCATTTTGAAATGTATTGACTGTGGAACCCTTTTGACCAGGAACATAATTTAACATCTCTAGGGATACTAGTGTTATACAGTAGAGTTTTGGGTGTGGTATCCCATATTATAAAGCCAGAAACCTAACAAGACATTCAAGATCCTCTATAATATAGTCTAAACCTACAGTTTATTATACTTTTATGTTTTAATTTAAAAAATTATACTTGTATTGGTGCATTGTGATTTTACATCACAGTGAGATTCAAGCAAACATGTTTATACATGCACACACCTCTTGGTGCATTTCTCTACATGTCCCATCCTACTGCTCCTCCTACTTCACCATACATGTAAGTGAGATCGATAGTGGTATCTTCATATATGAACATAACATTATTTGATCCTCACTCCTTCTTAACCATCCCCCAATCATTTTCCATTATTCTATTGGTCTCTTTCATCATTAATCTGAAGTCTCTTTTGTTTTGTATTTTCTTTCTAGCTTCTACATATTAGAGATAACTTATAGCCTTTAACTTTCTGAGACTGGCTGGTTTCACTTAGCATAATATTATCTAGTTCCATCCATTTTCCTGAAAATGGAAAAATTTTGTTCTTCTTTATAGGAATAGGAGCATATTTCCTTCTTAGCTAAGAGGATCATTATAGTTAAAATCTCAGCAGATTCCATGGGTTAAGAGTAAGATCTGTGCCTGAAACTGAATATTCCTGCCAGTATATATGAAGGGAAAACAGCCTGTGTCCAAGTCCACAAAAAAAAAGTCTTAAGGAAACTTATATACTTTGATTAGTAAGAGGGAAAAAATATTGATATCTTTCCTTGCTGAAGGAAAATTAAATAGAAAAATAAACTATGGGGTAATTTTAAAGATATTATACCACAAAGGAAGAGATCATAAGCCTATGGTCTTACAAAAGGAGCAAACCTCAGAAAATAATTTGTTCTAGTATACAGGAGAGAATGTTAGAAAATTCGGTCATCGATAGTGGAATGCAAGACATCAGCTTTGTGAAACCATAACAGAAAATCAAAATGAAAGACATTGTTGTTTGACTTCTTGATGATTGCCATTCTAACTGTGGTTAGATGGAATCTCAGTGTAGTTTTAATTTGCATCTCACTAATTGCTAATGATGTTGAACATTTCTTTTTCATATATGTATTGGCCATTTGTATTTCTTCTTTTGTGAAGTGTCAATTTAGTTCAATTGCCCATTTCTTTATTAAGTTATTAGTTTTGGGATGTGAAGAACCCTGAATGAATAAAGGACTTCATGAACACCAACAATGAAATGGCAATATATAAACAAATAGCAAATACCAGAAAGTGATTAGGGGAGGTAGGTGAGGGAGGAAAAGGAGGCTTGATGAAGAAAATAGTTCAAATAATGCTATATCTGTATGTGGAGATATCACTACCAATCTCACTAACATGTACAGAGAGGGAGGAGGGGGACCGGGGTGGGATTGAAGGGAAACACACTAAGTGCTACGTGCATGTATGTTTGTATCACTTTGAACTTCACTATAGTGTGTAATTATAATACACCAGTAAAAGTGGATTAAGAAATGAATATCAGTAAAGAATAAAAGAGGCACTATAGAAAAACAAATTCATGATACATTGAGCAAGCTCTAGAACTCTTAACAAATTCCGAGGAAAGGATAAAATGACGAAAACAATGAAGGAAAGATGCTGGCTATACAAAACAGAGAATGAAGAAGGAAGCTACTGACTTTATATATTCAAGAGGAGAAAACCAGAGCAATTAGAGATGGAACAATAATCAAAGACATATGCCAAGTAAAAATCAGTTTCTCTGAGTCATACAAAGACTTTGGTAGCCAAAACAGAAGGATTTGCCAGATGTAAAAAAAAAAAAAAAAAAAAAAAAAAAAAAAAAAAAAAAAAAAAAAAAAAAAAAAAAAAAAAAAAAAAAAAAAAAAAAAAAAAAAAAAAAAAAAAAAAAAAAAAAAAAAAAAAAAAAAAAAAAAAAAAAAAAACCTCTAAGGGAAGAGAATCACACCTGACCATGAATGACTGGTCAAAATGTTTAAATTAAAAGAATAAAAATAAATCCTACATTCGCCCAGGCTGAAAAAAAAATGTTGCTTACAAAGACTGAATTTAACCTTTCTTGTAATAGCAAATGCCAAAATTTGAGAAAAATCTATACTTTTGGGGAGGGAATTTAAAAAATATTCAGATTGTGTAACAGCAACAGAAAGACCTTTACCATTGTTCAAAGGCTCCAAAACTACTCACTAATGTGAGTGTTTCATTTAAATAGTATGTAAAATATACTATAACCATCCAAGAAATAAAAACAATGAGAAAAAGATAAATCCTAGGCACTGTTTTGATTAAGTTGCACTTTACATCATGAAACTCAATAATGAACTTTATTTTGTAATTCAAAAACTTAAAAGGGCTGGTTCTATGGCAGAATTATCCCCTTGTAGTGTCCACAATACTTTGTTCTATAAATGCTTCTTAGTGATGGTTGACCTATGTCTGTTTAGGTAAAGAGCCGGGAAAATTATTAAGTAAAGGATTGGCTTTTTTTTTTCTTCTTCTTCTTTTTTTGGTACTAGGGATTGAACCCAGAGGAATTCTATCTCTGAGCTACACCCTCAGCTCTTTTTATTTTTTTGTTTTGAAACAGGGTCTTACTAAGTTGGGCAGGGCCTCACCAAGTTGCTGAGGTTAGCCTTGAACTTGCAATGTTTCTGTCTCAGTCTCCCAAGTACTGGGATAACAGATGTCTCACCACAACCTGCAAGGATTAGCTTTTATTTTATACAAAAATTAAGTTGTAGCTTGTAATCCCAGTACTTAAGAGTCTGAGACAGGAGAATAGCAAAGGCCTGCCTCAGCAACCTAGTGAGATCCTCCTCAACTTTGTGAGACCCTGTTTCAAAACAAATAAACAAAAACAGGTGAGGGTGTAGCTCAAACACAGAACACCCCTGGGTTCAAAGCATAGTATCATAAATAAATAGATAAATACAAAAATAAAAGTAAAAATAAAGTTGCAAAAACTGTATTCTGGTCATTTCCAACGCCAAAGAGTTGACTAACTCTTTCATTCTGTTTTTTTCAAACACATATTGAATAACTCCAGTCATTGGGATTTAATTTCAGAAGGACAATAAACAACCCAGTGGAAAATTCTATCACCAGGGCCCCCTTCACAGCTTCCTCTTACTCTAACTATATAAAAAATGACAGATTTTAAAACACTATAAGGAAAATACAGCTAAAGTTTAATTATATTAACCAGTAACTGGTGGGATTTGAGGTAATTTCATTTTTTTTTTTTTTTTACAATTTGCTGTAGTTCACAATTGAGTATATTTTATTCTTATAATTAGGAGGCAATTGAATAAAGAAACCCACAATCTTCAGAGCATGCTAACATGAAACTCATAAAAGCAGAAATCTGATTGCTCAGGAAGCATATGAAAAAAATGCTTTGTCTTATTAATCAAGGAAATTAAAAATAAGACCACCATGATATGTCTTTTTATGCTCAACAGAGTAGGTAATACTTAAAGTTTGGCCATGCCTGGGGAGCGAGGGAATGAAGTCACAGGACACCTCACGTCCCATTGGTGAGACTGCGAATCAACACGACTACTTTGGAGATGATCTTGGCAATATCTAGGAGTGTTGACATCAGGCATACTCACCATCTTTTAATTACAATTTTACATAATTGCAACATTGCTTAGCATGACAAAAAATGGATATGACATCCATCAGCATCAAAAATGGTTAAAAAGTTTGCAGTATATTCTATACTATGACTATGGTAACTGAATGTGAGCTACATATAGGAAGGTGGAAAACCTACCAAAAACGTAACATTGAGAGGAGAAAGGCAAGTTATGAAGGATTATTTATGGTGTAATTTCAATATTATAAATTTAAAAATATAAAATCAATGCCTATTTTGTTTATGGGTTCAAACATATGCAGTAGAACTATAAAAGCATATTCAAGAAACTATATTCAAGAAAATGACAAATTCAGGATTGTGGTTATCTTTGGGAGGGAAAGAAAAAGCTTGAAATTGGAGAAAGGTAACACAATGGGTGGTGGCAGTTCTGCAGTTTTTTTTTATTTCACAAGAAAACAAACATCTGAAGAAGGTACATGAATATATTAGTAGCTGGAAAAGCTGACAAGAGAAAGAATAGTATTTGCTTGAAATATGTCATATTAAAAATAAAAATAAAATATTAACAATATACTTTATAGTATATATTTCATAAACACAAAGATAAAGTATGTACTTATAATTTTAATGTGCTCTATGACCACAGGTGAATAAAATATTTATAACATGAAGCCTGTAAGGAAATAAAAAAAAGAAAATCAAATACTGGTTATATCTGGATGATGTATATACTTAAACTTTCTTTTATCTTTCTACATTTGCAAATTTTCATTATAAGATTAAATTTGTATAATTTCGGAGTAAAATCTATTGTGTGTATACTACATTTTCTATTCATCTGTTGACAGACATCTAATTAAATCTTTGCTATGAAAAGAATAACTTAACTTAAACTCCATTTCGTAAAACTGCCATTTTGTAACTTTTTATAAGCTCTCATTGTTTTGTAAAGTTAGCATCTCTTAAAAATCGCAAATGTCAACTCCTTCCCCAGTATACCATTCCAACCAAAGGCATGAAGATTGTGAGGCTACACTCCCACCAATAGGAGTATAGCAGAATAAAAGACCCAGTAAGCTTCTGGTTTAGTGTGCTTGCATACCTGCTGGCAAGACCCTTTTTGCAAAAAGTAAAATTACCTTGCCAAGCCATTTTTGAATATGTGTCTTTTCTTATGACATCATGGAAATTTATTTCTAACAGTTCCATAATTTGGTTACTGTGAATTATGCTGCTATGAACATTAGTGTGCATGAATCACTATAATATTCTGACTTTAATTCCTTTAGAAAGATACCAAGGAGTGGTATAGGCTGGTCATATGGTGGTTCCATTCCTAGTCTTTTGAGGAACCCACAGCAAGAAGAGCCTGACCACCTCCAGCGTGATTAAACTCCCACTGATGATGTACTATCTGCTTGCTACTTTGCTCAAAAATTAAATTCCAGTGAGTGACTATCCAGTTAGCTTTAGATCATATGTCTACTCATCTTGTCTGGAACAAAAGAGTTCTTGTTTTGTGTCCCACCATATAGTGTCCTGAAGGGAAGAGGTAACTTCTCCACAGACACCAAGGTGCTGGTAAGAAAGAGAATGAACCTTAAGAGCCAACATCCTACGACTGCCCCACTACATGTGAGCATTAGCCTGTACCTTCAAATTATATCACACCATCTGGCAGTTTGCATTGATTTCTTTGTGCATCTTTCCAAATTAGCTGAATTTCCATTGACCATTGTACCTCAAAATTGGTGTTCCTGTTTTTGGATGACTTATCTTAAAAAGTCACATCATCATGAATACAAGAAGAGGAGTTTTGAAACCAATAAATCAATAGTCAAAAGCCAGCTGCCCAACTCACTAGATGTGTGATCTTGGACAAATCATCTAACTTTTCTGAGCCTCAATTTTCTAATTTATCATGATTTTTTTTATAATTTAATGGGGTAATATATGCAAAGCTCTAAGAAAATGCTCAATAAATGATAAGTGGTATCATTATAGTTATAGCTGTGGAAGTCTTTTCTGGCATCATTAACTATAGACTAATTTATATTAACTTGTTCTTCTTTACCTGAACCATAAATAGCATTTCTAAATTATCATCTGATAGCACCAACCCTAAATAAGGAGAACAGAAAATCCTAATGATTCTTCCCCAGAGCTTATCCCAAGTGAGTGAGAAGATAGACCAGGCCCTGCCTGATCAGTCTACTGAAGAGGGGGTGTCTATCCTTAAGGAACTGTCAGTCTTACTGGAGAAACCAAACTAAAGCAGCTATGGACATGCCATACAGTGACCTGCTAAAAGAGTATTCAACGAAATATCTATTTCTAGAATAGAGCCTGTAGAAAACTTTGTTATATTATACTTGGGATCCCCAGCAACGCACCATGATGTGCACAACTAATTGTGTGTCATGTCATAACTACAGGAAACATACAAGACAATTTCCAAACAGCCATAGAGAGACACCCTTAGAGTTATCTAATTGAGAAGAAAGGTGGAAGCCCAGTGCAGTGGTACATGCTTGTAATCCCAGCTACTCTGGAGGCTAAGACAAAAGGATCACAAGTTTGAGGCCAGTTTTCTCAACTTAGGGAGACCCTGTCTCAACAACAACAAAACAATTAAAAAGGCTGAAGGTGTAGCTCAATGGTAGAGTGCCCATGGGTTCTATATATCTAGGAAGGAAGGAAGGAAGGAAGGAAGGAAGGAAGGAAGGAAGGAAGGAAGGAAGGAAGGAAGGAAGGAAAAATAATGAAGATAAGTGGAAACATATTGTTATTGCCAAAGAAAATGAATGTCATTAGCTGGACACTTCAAGGGAATAAAAATTGCACCTCTCTAATGATAGGATAGAGATGGTTCCTCAACTGTGCACCAGATATTTTTAACCTTGAAATATCTACCATGGACCTTGATTATGGCAAGAGACCATTATATCACACCTAAAATGGGCAGAAATTTGACACAATCACTGTCCAAAAAAGTATTTATTTCTAGAAGTGTCATCACTATTTTGAAGGTTGTCTATTAAATTCTTCACTATGGTCACCACTTGTATAAATATGAGGCTTGGTGAAGAGATTTAATTCTGAGAAAGAAGACTATGAGACTTCTCGAATATTAACATGCTTTTGAATCATCTATGAATTCATTAGGATGCAGATTTTGATTCAGTTGGATTTGACTGGGGCCTGAGCTTCTGCATTTCTAAAAAGCTCTAAAAAGATAAGAAATCTATTCACACATAAAACTTTGAGCAGCAAAGCTAAGAGGATATAACAATGATTCCTACACAGATTTCTAAGTAGAACTACAGAAAAATTCTCCTGACTTTACTCTCATGACTTCTCATATATAACCTTACTTGCGGATATCAAAAAGATGATGCCTATCTTCTATCTTGACACATTTTCCACAAGCCCTGAAAGAGCAGAATGCTAATAATCTTGGATAGTTGTATCTTTAGTTTGCATAGGCATCACCTGAGAGCATGTTTAAATTGTCTATTCTCTGCACTTTTCACCCTCAAGTATTTTGTTTAATGGTGCCTAAATTTTGCATATTGAATATGTAGTCCAGATAATTCTCAAAGGGTGGTTCGGGAACCACCCTTTGAGAAGTACTAAGTTACTATATGAGAATTGTTGACAAGTGTAATATAGTTAGGATATAGACTACACTGCTATAACAAAAAGACCCAAAACACAATGGTCTAAACAAGATATTTCTTACTCATCTATCGGTCCAATCACATGAATTTAAAGCTGCCATTATATCTCTGTGCTGTATTGTCATGACCCAATTTCCTACTATTTTATTGCTCTGTCATATCTTAGATTTACCCCTGGAATTCCTGTTCAAATCTAAGTCAATGTCATATCTGTAGCCCAGCACATACCAAGAAAAAAATAACAGAAAACATGAAGACTAAAACTAAGCTATTTCCTTTCTTTTCCCTATTATTTTGTTAATATTAAAACAATAAACTGTATCTATTACAATTCTGCAATTTGAAGGTTTGTCAAATGTGTAATAAGCTAAAAGTCCATCCATAGGAAATGAATAAGCCGTTTTGTTGAAGAAATAGGTGCATATTATATGCATAGTGTATGTTGATAATGATCTGTCATAAATTGAGTAATGTTTCAAACCAGGCAACCACTTGCAAAGCTCTGCCTGGAGTACCACAGAGGAGAGAACAGATATTGTGGTACAGACAACAATCCTAAATTTCTGGTGAACCTTCATTTCTTGAAACACAGAACAGATACCTCATCTAGAAGGCCTCTTCTAACTCTCAGGAGTCAAGTTAGATACCTCACTAAGGTCCGCTGAAACCCACTGTTCATGAGTCTATCACTACACCAAGGACACCGAGACATTGAAATGAGCCCTTTGTGTCTCTATCAACATTTTCTTTTTTGGAAGATGTCTACTTTATTTTTGTCGACAAATGATAGAACTGAATTGGCCTGGTATACTTATGAAAGTTGATAATAAATTACATTTCCTTTTAATATTAATAACATCAAATTTTTATTATTTTTTTTGTACTGGGAACTGAACTTAAGGGCATTCTGCCACCAAGCTACACCTCCAGTCCTTTTTATTTTATTTTTTTATTTTGAAACAAGGTCTCACTAAATTCTTGAGGTTGGCCTCAAACCTACAACCCTTCTGCGTCAGCCTCCCAAGTACTGGGATTACAGGTGTGTATCATCATGCCAGGCTCATCAATGTGTTTTTTAACAGGTGTTCACTGTGTGCCAAACACTATTACTCTTCTAGACTTCTTAAATATATTATTTCTTCCATTCTTCACAACATTCTATAAAGTAGAAATTATTATATTGAGTTTATGTGTGAAAAAACATAGACTTATAGTAGTTACAAAGTGTGCCCAACTTACAGCACTGATAGATGACAGATGCAGAATTTAACCAAAGTCTGTTTCCAAGGCCTATTCTCTTTTCTTGTGGCACACTCTTTCAACAGCATCATTCTTATGAAGATAGATCTCCCTAAAGTGTATACTATCCCAAAGTTAATTTTTCCTATCATTTTATATATTTTGTTCCTGCTCTGAAAGAAAATACTTTCTATTATTTTTTTTCCATAGGAACATCATTAAAAGAATGTATTGGGCATTGCTCATTTAAACTAAGAGCTGACCTTATTTAACACCAGAACCTCTGTCCCAAAAGAGCCCAAACTAGAATTAAAGACCTAGTTTATAGCCCATTTAGCAGGTAGGAAAAATAAGGCACAAAGACAATGAATGATTGATGGAGTCAAATAGGATGCTGGTTCAATAGACCTCAGGTCTCCTATCTCCAAGGAAGGCGACTATGGACTGTAGAGTCAGACAACCCAAGATTCTAATCTTGACTTTGCCTCTAGGATGTGTGACCACAGGTAAGTTCTGTAACTTCTCTGAGTTTGTTTTTCCATTTGTAAAATTCAAATAATAATATCTACCCTGTAGACGTGTCGTGAGTACTAGAGATGAACTACAAAAGTTCATAATGCAGTGCCTGGCATGGACCAGGTGTTCATTAAGAATCCATTCTCTCTTCATTTCAATTCTTGTCTTTTCCTGAAGCACACATTGTCGCTTTTCCTTTCTTGACACCCATTTGAATTTCTTGTTGTAGAAATCTAGAGCTGAGGGTGTCTGAAACAGAGTCCATTCTGAAAGACTTTTTTTTTATTATTTAAAGGAAGAAGAAGTAAAAGTGCTGAGCCAATATTTCTACTATTCAATCATTAAATATTAATCGATGTCAATGCATTTGAGGGAGCTTTTAGCTGTGACAGGTGAGCTGAAAGTGGAAATTCTGATTTAACGAGGCCTCCCGGCCACTTTGGCAAAATGTCAGGGTGCGGGGTGCAGTGGAGAATAATTAATGGATAAACAAGCTACTGAAAGAGATTAGTAGCTATGAAATTAGGAGTAGAAACAAGGCTTTTCTCCTGTCCTCTGGAATAACCCCCCCACACACACTCTCTTTCTCTTGTTGGAATATTTTAGTCCTTTCTGAATCAATCCTGATTTTGTATCCCTTAAGTTAGAATGCCCTTAACTGTTTTGTTTAGACTGGGCTATGAAATGATTAAGCTCTTGAAATGATGAATCAGGGGCACTACAGGATTTTTCACAGCCTCTGTGAACAATGCCCCATATCACACTTACACTGACAGGCTGTATTTTTATATTTGACATGTGAGAGGAACATGGAAAATAACATACTGACAGTGCCTTAGATACCAGTCATACATCTTCCTAACACAGATTGATGGGTGGAAAAGAATATTATTTAGTGAGCCCTTCTTAAGCTCTCCAAGGAAAATATATAGATCCACCAGTGGATTGACTTGAAACTCATATTAACATTTTTCACAAGCAGGAAACAGAAAAGCAACCTTCATACATTTCTGCACTAGCAAACATATCAGAAAAATTAGTAGAAACCAATTCAGAACCTGAATATTGCTCATAGGTGGGATGTGGTTTGCTCCTCCCTGGTCTGAGAATCAGAGCAGATAGAAATTCTCCATTGAGGCACATTTGGTCTTTCTCAATTTTGAACCAGAGGTGGAAAGCAACCTACTGTGAGCTTTAGGTACTCAGCTAAAACTGCAGCTATAGGTACTCAGAGAACCAAGCTCAGGCGAACAAACAAAAAATGAGGATGGAAGAGTCATGGCTAAATGTATGTCTTTGAGGAGACTTAAAGAACCATGTGGGATCATGGCTGCCCCATAAGCATAAAACAAGAGAGGGAAAATAAATGTTCCCTATAATGAATGCTGTGAAGTGCTGGAAGATTTCCTCCTGGAAAGCAAGATTTGTTTCCACAGTTGCTAGGAGTGCTACTGGCGACAGTCTTTAGTTGCCATCTCTCTCCAAAAGTGCCTCTGCTAAAGAGAACTGTCCCAACAAATGGTATGTTTCCCATCCAAAGCAGCCCACTTCCATGACTGGCCAATGCAGTAGTGTAAAGCGACAGCTGCAGAGGGTTGTCCCAGCTCTGTCTCAGCTCCAGCATTCTATGATGCTGTCTGACACTCAGATTCCATCACTGCCTCTCTTCTCCCCATGCCCAACACTGCTTCCTTCTCTTTCATTGCACAGGTTTCAATCCCATGAGTACCCCCTGAAAAATATTTTGCATGCTAATCTTCATCTCAAAGTTTTCAGCTAGGAATACCCAAATTGCTGATACCCCCTATATTTCCAACTCTTGCAATGCAACACATAACTTAAAGAGTTGCAACAATAAAATTCCCATGATGCTGTCACAAGTGTGTATGTATGATCAACCACATCATTTCAAAACCAAGGTCATAACCATTCAAATTTTTAAGGTGAGAAATAAACAGAAAAAGATGAGCACCATCACACGAAAGGATCAATCAGTGCAGGTTTTAAGATCTACTTTTGCAACATGGGTTTTTCATTTTGTTTGTTTCTTTGGTTTTTATTTTAATTTTATTTTATTGGTGCATTGTATTCATACATTGTTGAGAGGTACAGACTGATAGAGACATACATGCACACAGGTCTCATTTAACCCTTCCCTGGTTCCCACCTCATTCCTTTCCCCTTCCCCCCTTCTCATGTTCTAGGGATAAAGTGAGTCATAGGAGGGATTCAAGACAAAGAAGAAAGACTCTAAATAAGCAAAGAAGGTTACCTATCTGAAGGTAATGGGAGTGGAGGAGGAAATACCCTAATGCACAGGATGTATGTTCACAGACATATCAAAGTCAATCACTAAACCGAATGTGTTTCTTTGTTTTTAATTATATGACTCTGCTGAAGTAAAAGAAAGGAAAGGAAAACAGCCAAGAATCCTAATCTAAACCAGAAATAGTTAAAAGAATTTTTTCCTATTGTAGATAATACAGAAAATCTAAAAATCTGTATCATCAATTCTCAGGATTGAGAGTGCCTGCATTCCTATTTCTAATGGCAAATGATGGAACATAAAAACTTTCAATGACCAGTTTACTGATTAGAGTGGGAGCAAAGAGAACCAAATATTTGTTTAATATCTGACAGCCTGTTTTCAGTATTTGCCTCTAACTAAAGGTACCAAGTTATTTGCAGCCTAGTAGCTTCACCTACTTTTCCTGTTTTTTTTTTTTTCTCCTCCTTCCTATTATCACTTACTTCCTCTATAACCCCTTCTTTCCATTTCCTCTGCTCTACTGTCTCCTCTTTGACACTCTTGCCAATCTTTCCTCCTTCCTAACTGGACCTTTTCTATGGAGTAGTCTTTCAACAGTAGTTTCATTGCTCAGATTGCTATTTATGCAGCAATGCACTTATTTGAAAGAAAGAACTTTTCATCTGTAGGTGCAAATGGGATTCAAATGCAGTAAACTAATTTATTCTGTAAAAGTTAATTAAAATCAATAAAAAAAAGGAGACAATCCTAGAGAGAGCAGTAACTCCCTTGACAGGACTTAGGTGAGACACATTCAGTTGAGACTTTCTAAACTTAACTTTTGGTTTGACTCCATGATTTTCATAGAACTCGATTTAGTTTTATATACTATCTAAATGTTTTTAAGTACTTAACAATTTACTCCAATTAAGATCAGTTTTGCTAGGTTTTCTCTAAATGTTCCCAAAGGAAAGTATTGTTTATTCATAACTAGAATATGTTAGGGCTTTGGATATAACCATAAAAATCAAAAGTACCACTTTCAAAATGTTCCAGATGCAGACAAGTATATTTTTGTATATCTTACATCACAGCCCAGGTTTGGAGATGATTTTGTCTGACAGAATGAATAACCAGAGTGAAACTTGCAGAAATAGTGACTTGATGCTGAGACCTGTAACACCATGATTGTGATTGCAGAAATCTGACTTGAAAGCCTTTAAAATCCTTTGCACCAAAGAGAGAGAGAATGGATAGATGGATGGATGGACAGATAGACGAACAGATGGGTGCATGTATGTTTGGTTGGATGGATCAATAAATCAACTGATGAATTCCACAGTGTTGGGATATACTTGCTTATACTCTTCCTGCTAAGGTCATAATTAGAATGAGAGGATAAAATTGCTCCACTAACTCCAGGGTAAAGGTAGAGGAAGACTGCCAAGCATGGAATCCCAATGGAATTTCATATCTAGCACCAAGCTTTGCCAGGATGTGTGCCAAATAAGCATATATAGAATCGTCACCCCCATTTTGGTCAAAAATTTCCACAATGGCACTGAAGGAGGAGTGTCAATACCAATTATTTTTATTATTTTATTATAAAATGTTCAAACATATAGAAAAGGTTAAATACTTATACACAGAATACTCCTATAACTATGACCTAAATTCTGCCATAAACATTTTATTCTACTTGTCTTATCACATAACACTCCATCTATCCATCCCTCTATTCATCAGCCCATCTTATTTTTATTCATTTAAAGCTAGATTGCAGACATCAGCACCCTTCTCCGTAAATACTTCAGTAAACATATGGTGAGAGTTCAATATTTGTTTCAAGTCTTTTTCTTTGATGTAAAAGTGACCAGTCACTGAATTTTGACAATCATAAACATCTGTGTAAACAAATCTCTATCAAGACATAGAACATTACTGTCACTCCAGAAAATTTAGCAATGGAGATTAGAAAGCCTTTGAATTAATTTCTTTACTCTTAAAGATACTGATCTGGGGATAAATTAAAGGGCTTTATATTTGAAAGACTATTCACACAAACTGCTTCAGGTTTTAAGCAAATAGCGAGTTACTTCCCTGTATTTGTTTTAGAAAAAATTCCATCTCCAAATGCATAGCTAATGATAGAGGAGAGATTTATGTGAATGTATAACATTATTTAAAACTCCAGTAAGTTGGCAAATAGATAGGAGAGAAAAAAAATTACAATCATAATTTCTTATATGTAATTTCTTTATTTAAAAATAAAACAATATGTATATGTACGTATCCCCAGATCAGTGAATATAGCTCAGGAAATGTAGCTCAGTGGTGGAGGGCCTGCCTAGTGTGTATGCAAGATGCAAGCCCAGCTTTTATCCCTAGCACTAAAAGAAAAAAAATTAAATTAAATAAAAATGAAAAACAAATATATGTCATTATTTGGGTCAATACTTTTTTATGCTGGTTGTTCTGGGTATATTACCTTTACAGGCAAAAAAAAAAAAAAAAAAGAACAGCCAAGGAGCCCTCAGTGAGGCTGTGCATATTGTCACATTAAAGCCAGTGCCAAGCTAAATTCCTACCACATGGTATGTATAAGCTGAATCCCTTCCAAATGCAGGGCTCCTTATTAAGTAGCTGTGTTGACTAATTATTTTCATCAGGATAATTGCACCTAAGGAAAGAGTATAATTATTTCTACCATGTAGAATGTTGACATTGTTTAGTGAAGAATTAATGCATGTGGTGACAAACTATGTATTTAGAGAGGAAATAAAGCAGTTACCTACAATCTGTTTCCAAGGAAGAATTTTTAAACATTTCTGGTATTCTCTTAAGTATTCATAATGAAGCTAATAGGCACTTCCACAGAATACAGGACTTCGCCTCTGTCTGGGGCAGTGGCTGCCAATGAATTGCTGTCAGCCAGGCACTAATGGGTCCTACATCATGGATGAAGAGCTGAACAGCAATGAAATTGTGCTCAACTAGTGCCCAATCACAACACCACATTTCAAAGTGGCCTTTTTCAATCATTGTTTCACACACATAGTAAGACCACAGCATCCTTCTTGTGAGAATGGCAAATTTTAGAATATTGCAATGCAGAAGGATTATAGTTAAAAACCTCCAATGTATTGACTGGGGCCTACAGTAGCCACTGATGGATAATGGTCCAAAATTTCATTTCTCTCATTCAATCCAAATGAGTCAAACAATTATTATATGGAACGTGCTATGCAAATTGCCGTATAGGAATCCAAAAGGAATTAGATAAGGAGTCTATTATCAAGAGGTTTATAACACCCAGAGAACTATCCAATTGTTCACTGAATGATTCTTTATTAGGAACTATTGTGTATTGTGTGGTCCACTGCCCAAATACTCTTTCAAGACCAAGGTACTCACAGCTGACTTGGAGCAGACTTTTGCTAGTTCATAGCAGAGTTCCTCTTCAAGAATTGATCTAGACTAAAAGAAACTGCCTCACCAAAGATTATCCTTCCTGGGGTCATCTGCATTCAGTAACTGGTAATGCTAAAGCTCTAGGCTCTTAATTTAATTAGGACAACTGTAAAGAGCAGCACAGCTCTAGATCTCACCACAAAATCAGCCAAGGCCTCACCTGCAAATGTGTCACGACTCACCTTCTCCGATGCCCAATCCAGTGACTCTTACTCATCATGAATGTTGTTACTCAAAGCCTTTCTCAATAAGCGCCCAGCATGCAAATCTCAACATCTTGGAGTTTGTCTCCTAGGAAGCCAGCCCGGGACAGTCCCTGCCAAAACTGGTTCTTGGAACACAACTATAAAATGGGATTTAAGAACAAGATTACTCGGCTCTAAAGAAAGATTCCTATCACTGGTACTAAATTATAGTGCGACTGTTTAAAATTCCACTAATGGAGAACTGAAATGGACATGAAAGACTAAGTGAAATGCCACTAGAATAAGGTGAAATGTGAAAATCTGAGGGCATCATTGGTAACATAAAAAGAGACTCTCAGCCAGGCATGATGGCACACACCTATAATTCCAGTACTTGGGAGGCTGAGACAGGAGGATAAAAGGCTCAAGGCCAATAGTAGTATTTTGAACCTCATATGTGAAACTATCAACAACAGTCTCAGTACTCTGTATTGGGAAGGGAGAAAATGTGGAGACAGGGGATGGCCAACAAGTGCTATGTGCATGTATGTCATTGTCAACATGATTCACAGTATGATGTGAGACTATAAAGCACCAATAAAAGCATATTTTAAAAAATAATGTGAAAAAGGCTCAAGGTCAGCCTTAGCAACTTAGCAAGACCCTGCTTCGAAATAAAAATAAGATAAGGCTGGTGATACAGCTCAGATGTAGAATCCCTCTGGGTTCAATCCCCAGTTCTACACACACACACACACACACACACACACACACACACACACACACACACAATCACCTCCTACAGCTAGAGTACAAAAAAGCTGAGTGTTCCATCCAGGGAGAACTACAGAGAAGGTTAATTCTCAGCACCAGCATGTCTGCTTTACTAAGGGCAAGGCCCTGATAGGGATGCAGTGGGACACTCAGGCTTGCTGTGGGAGTATGTTAGCAGATATATTGGAAAATCTTGAATCCTCAGATTCTTTCAGTTTCCTTTGAACTCTCTAGCCATTCATAAGTGGTCCACTCCTTAAAGACCAGACTCCTTTCCCAATTTTTTCTCAAAGGAGATTCAGAAGCTTCTTTTGCCTTGCAAAATAACACACATCACCTTCTGATCTCCCCCACCTTCCTTCCTGGCCACCAAATCACGGACAAAGCTAAAATATAATACACCCATGGAAGTTCTAGGTCTGCTAAGATAGGTTAGAGATTATATATCACAGCGTGATGAGTGATATATATGAGTGTCTAGCCAACATGTAACAGCAAAAACCAAAAGAGTTTACAGGGAATGACAACCTGAAGGTATGATATCAAGAAGAACAGAATGTAAAATTGGAAAAGGATGCATTTACCCACCTGTGAGCACTTTCCTATGATACAGTATTCGCACATTATTAATGTCCCCAGGACTCACACATTATCAAGGGTCCTAGGAGACAGTGAAAATATACTGGTAAGATAGCTCTCCATAGCTTGGACAAAACAATAACCAATACCTAATGAAAGAGTGAAGGCTGTGACCAAAAGCCCTGCTAGAGTACTGTGTTAGATAGCTTTTATTGCTGGGACAAAGTGCTCAAGATAATCAACCTAGTAGAGGAAAGATTTATTTTGGCTCACGGACAATACAAGGCAAATACAATCATCGTAATAAATTGTAAGGTTGAAGTAGTAAAGAGGCTGACCTGAAAAGACCCATGAAGTTGGGGAACAAATATGTTATCTCCCAGATAAAGATAGATGGGTAGCCAAGGGGAGATATTGAGTTTACCATGTGCCCACAAGCCTGGCATTCAGGGCTGAGATATGAAGCATGCAGATGGTTTCTTCTCATGGGCATGAAGCAGATGAGATCAATGAGGGAGTTAAGATGGACAGAGATGCAAAGTAGCCCAAGCAATAAGCCTCAGGTTTGCTCTAGCATTAAAATAGAATCAGTAGAAGAAACTAAAAAGGATCAGCCAGTAAGGTAAGAAGCCCAGGAGTGTGTGGTGTGCTGGAAGCCAAAGTATTTCTAGAAAGATGTTGTGACCATCTGTGTCAAGTGACTCTGAAAATCAAATAAGATGAAGACTGAGAATTGATCTCTAAATATCCCAATGTCAAGGGCATTGTTGACCTTTGCAAGGCAAGTATCATATCATTCTTTATAGATATCCAAACAAGGAACACATAAATAGCGACATTTCTCTCCCTCTCTCCTCTCTCCTCTCTCCTCT